>ML099772.1:0-65674 GCA_003697995.1 Taxidea taxus jeffersonii
GTGACACCAGATGGAGATGGCCCACGCATGAAGAGTCGTGCAGACGCCCGCCACACCCTTCCCACAAGCCTGTCCCCGCCGCCGTGCAGGACAGACCTGGGACACCGGCCTGGTGACAAGGATACAGTGACTCAACAAAGCTGCTGTCCAGGACGTCCCCAGGGGCCCCCTCACCCACTCAGGACATAGCTCCAGGAGCCCCAGGCTCAGGCTGGCCCATGCGAACCCCAGCTGCGAGCAGCCTGCCTCCGACCGCTGCACCCGCGGACCCCACGCACATCCCACACTCAGGGCCCCTAGCAGCCTGTGTCCAGCAAGTCTGTCGGTGTCAGTTTTCCAACAGCTTCTGTTCAAGCCTCTGTGTCACATACTGGGAATTCTTACAGTATTTCAGACATTTTTGCTATTACATTTGTTGCGGTCATCTGTGACCACCGATTAGGACTCACTGAAAGCTCGAGTGAGGGTTAGCAGTTTTTAGCAACTAGTATTTTTCTCACTGAGGCAGGCATACTTTCGAGACGTAATGCTGCTGCACACTCGACAGACTGCATGTTCCGCACGTGACTGTCCTGGGCACCGGGAAACCAAACAGTTCAGACTCGTTCCCTCGCAGCATTTCTGTGGGGTGCCTGCGTGTCAGCTCCAAAGGGAGAGGGACCCCCGTGTGCTGGGGGCCACTGTCGCACGGGGCTCTTCCGCTGACTCCTTAGCACAGAGCTGTGTCCTCCAACAGAGTTTATTTCTACGTAGGCTCCACCCCCCAAGGTGGGACTTCATCCCATAACCCTGAGACCCAGAGTCACACGCTCTACTCACAGCCAGCCAGGTGCCCCCCCCTCGACAGAATTTTTAATGCTAAAATAGTTCATTTGTCCAATTAGATTAAGAAAAGCAAAGTTCTCCATCATGTCCGCTTTGGCTTTGTCTGGCTGTGGGGGGTGGCGACATCACTGCTGAGGGGCAGAGGCGCTCTGCTGGCCACCGCCACACATCACCCCGAGCCGCGCACAAGAGAACATGAGGAGAGCCCTGATGCTGGGACGTGGCCAGGTCAGAGGGAGGGGACAGAGAAGGGAGTGCAGGGAAGCCCAGGGCGGGTTCCTAGGAGACGATGTGGAAGTACCTTGAGGTCCCTCCGCTCCAGGTGCAGGAGCTCAGAGCCCCGGATGTCGTGCCGCGTGAAGATGTCCTTATACTCACAGAGACTGAGGTGCTCCAGCCAGGCAGCAACCTCCTCTGTCCCCCAGAGGTGAACTGTCGGAGACGGAAAAGCACGAATGCAGTGAGTGCCCAGAGCCCAGCGCGAGGCAGGTGGCAGCCGGCACCTGAGGCATCCAGCAGCAGGCATCCCAGGACACCCCAGAAGCCAGCACCCAGACAAGATGCCCCAGCAATAGGTACCCCAGACGCCCCAGCAGCTGGCATGCTCCCAACAGCTGGCACCCAAGACCCCCAGCAGCCAGGCCCTGAGACGCCCCCAGCAGCCAGCTCCCAAGAGCCCTAGCAGCAGGGACCCCACACACACCCCAGCAGCCGGCACCCACCGCCCAGCCATAGGCACCACCCAGAGCCATGCAGAAAGCAGCAGGGAGCCACCCGCTCTCCAAGGGAAGGAGCTGCAGTCTTCCTGCCAGGTCGGCCATCAGCCTGGTCATTTCCCCCATGTCCCAGGAGGGACCAGACACCCCCAAAAGAGGTAAATGCCAATGTGACTGTGCCGCTGAAGCCAGCCTGCCCTCCTCTCTGGAGGGTCCCGTCACTTCTGGTCCACAGCAGGAAGGGAAACAGGCAGAGATTCGTGTAGCCCGAGCCAACGTCATTAAGAGAAACCCAACTGCTGGACAAACACGCGAAGAAGAAAAATCAAAGGCAGCGACCACTACCCACAAATCCAAACTCGGGGCTTCTCAGCACTTGAGAGCACTGGAAACAGCCATGCTAAGAGCCCCAGTTTACGGACTCCCCCAAAAATGTCCTCGAGTGCCATTTTCTATTGACCTCCCCAGCTGCAAGCGCCAGTGGCCTGGGCTCCAGCATGGGACCTGGACTCATGAGTCGTCGGCTGGGTACCAGCAGCCCCTCACAAGAGGCGGGCCCAGTGGGCCCTGCACAAGACTGGAGTGTGAGCTCTGTGTCTCTGAGTGTCCTGTCACCTCTGCTGTCCCCCTCCCCCCTTGGAACCCCTAATCCAGGGCAGGCACGCAGCGTGGTGTCAGTCATCGGAGTCCGCACAGGGAGTGACCCTTGGCAGGAGCGACAACACTGGGCTAGAAGTGCAGGGGCAGCTCCCTAGACAAACACCGCGGGAATAGGGGTCGTGATCAGGGACCATGGGGAAGAGCCAAAAGGCCACAGGAAAAAGCAGAGACCACAACGGCCCCCACAGCCGGCATGGACAGCCAGAAGGACAGCGGGAGGGCAGGTACCCGGGGCTCCTAGGCTACTGCGAGCTTCTCTGTTCTTGCTGTTTTTCTCTTTCTTAAACTTCGTCACCAAGCGGAACTTGCCACTGCGGCTGCGTTTGGAAAGCTCCAGCATCACATTCTGTGGGGGAAGCAAGAGGCAGGGAGAGTCAGAGGCTGAAGTAGCCAGGCAGGAGTCACAGGTCGGGAAGGGGGGGGGGGGCTTTACCACTGTCCCCCTTGGTTTCTAGGCTCGCAGACTTATCTGTAATGCATCTTAAAGGTGGTTTCACAGTGATCACACAGTCTCTAATATTACATTTGATTTCCTTATAACATGTGTTTCTCATGTGATTGAAAAGCTTCATGAATATTACCCAAATACCAATACATTCTACAAAGATTATCCAGTAGGTCACAGCCGATCTTCAGAGTGGCATGGGCAGACAGGGACTAGTGGGATATAAGTATCTTTCTAAAAACAAAGCTTTTCTGGCATTTTTCGGTCTTTCCTTGGAACCTATTCCCCAAAGCAGTATCACTGAGGGACAGGAGCACTGGGTCCCTGCCACCTCCCCATACAGTGCTGCCCAGGAAATGGGCAGAGATGACACTGCCCCTTCCCAGCTGGTCTGAGTGTATTCACACAGAAGCAGGGCCACGGGCCTCTGCACACATAGATATACATGGGCCTGGATTTACATGTGTACACATCCTACCCCCGTATTCACAAATAAAGCAGAATTTCCTATGTCCCAGGAGCACCTGTCTCTTCTTGCTCGAGGGCCTGGACTCTGCCCCAGGGCCCTCTCTACCGACGTCCCCACACTGACCTACACGGTCACATTTGGCAGCTTTAAGATACTTTCAGATCTGAAAGGGACATGTGGCCCCACTGAAAAAAATGCCACAGGGATTTTCATTAGAATTGCACCAAATCCGAGGGCGGAGAATACGGGTCCTCACATCCAGGAACATGCTCTGGTCATGCCTCCAACCCTCCTGGCGCCCCAAGAGCCCCTTCATGGATTTCTGATCAGAGGCATTTCCGGCTTCAGGTTTTCTACTAGAAAAGAGACTTCTCATTTTTAACTGATGACTGCAGGGCTCAAGGAACTTATTTTACAAATTTCTTAACTTGGCAAAATCATCAACCATCCATTCCAACAGCTGCTCCGTTAAAGACTATTAGTGCCTCAGCGCCCAGGCTCTTCTGTGCTGGGACTGGTGGGCGCCCACCTCACTCCTCAGCGCTCCCACAGGAGGGGCACCAGCAGCAACCCAGAGCTGCTCTCTCCACGGCCCAAACAGAATCCTATGCCTGACTTTACAATTTCCCTTTTTTAAAATGCCTATGAGGATCACATTTATTTCTTTTATTATTTTTTAAAAGATTTTATTTATTTGTCAGAGAGAACACAAGCAGGGGGAGGGGCACGCAGAGGGAGAGGGATTGCTGAGCAGGGAGCCTGATGTGGGGCTCGTTCCCAGGACCCTGAGATCATGACCTGAGCTGAAGGCAGACACTTAACTGACTGAGCCACCCAGGCGCCCCTACTTCTAACTTTTAATATGGGGATTTCATCCTGGGAGGCCAGCAGAATGAGGCTATCAATGTGTGATCTTACTTTGTCTCCCCCACTCCTTTTATTTTAAAGATTTTATTTATTTGACAGAGAGAGATCACAAGTAGGCGGAGAGGCAGGCGGGGGGCTGGGGAGGAGCAGGCTCCCTGCTGAGCAGAGAGCCCGATGCAGAGCTCGACCCCAGGACCCCGAGATCATGACCTGAGCTGAAGGCAGAGGCTTTAACCCACTGGGCCACCCAGGTGCCCCTCCCCACCTTTTAAATTAAGCAAACTCCAGATATCAAACTACCCCTCACACACACACACAAATACTTCAGTATGCAACCCTAAAAGACAGGAATGTGCTCTTAGAGCATCTACCCACAGCACCATCACCACACTGACACCAGCAAGAGCTCACGTACATCTAATAACATCATATCTCCCCACCTGTTCCAAAGGGTTACCCGCATGGCTGGTGCATCTGAACCAGGACCCTCATAAGGGCCACAAGTAACACTCAGCTGCTGTGGCTCTTGGGCTCCCCCGATTCATCCTTCACCCACAGAGAAACCAGCTGCCTGCCCTGTAAGATGACCCACCCCACCCCCTACCCACGTGGATTGGATCCAGATTCCTGCCTTTAGACAGGACGCTGTTGCCAGTGATGCCACAGGCTTGCGACTGCTTCCCAACAGGGGAGGCCCGCCATCTTCTTTCTGGGGCCAGCAGCTTCTTTCACCACAGATGCCGCCGCCCATGGATGACCCACCAGAAATCGAGTGCTTCCTGGAGCAGGGCGGGGTGGGGGGCAAAATGGCCTTTCAATCCCTCTGCACTTTCCACCCGAAGTTCTTCTATAAAAAACTGCTTTCAATTTTGGGGGACCTGGGTGTCTCAGATGGTTAAGCATCATCCTTTGGCTCAGGTCATGATCTCCAGTCCTGGGATCAAATCCCATGTTGGGCTCCCAGGTCAGTGGGGAGTCTGTTTCTCCCTCTGCCTCTCCTACTGCTTGTGTGCACTCTCTCTCGCTCTCAAATGAATGAGCTAAATCTTAAAAAAAGATTTAAAAAATAGTAATAAACTGTTTTTACGGATCTACTGATAATACAGGATTTTAAATCGGATTTGCTAGTTTTTACAATAATGAACTATCTGAAAGTTCCCAAGATTTGCTTCCCAATATGTGACTATACTTAACACTATTTAATCTACACAGATAAAAACAGCAGACATGGTAAATTGTGTGTGTTTCTTATCACAATTTAAAACACAAACTGCGCCAACGTCCATCTTTTCCTAGCTTTGATGCTGTTTCTTATATAAAGGAATTACATATTCCTTGACATTTTTCCTTCAGGGATAATTATTTTTTCAAGTTGTCCTAGGATCGAGCCCCACATCAGGCTCCCTGCTCAGCAGGGAGTCCGCTTCTCCCTCTGCCCCTCACCCTGCTCATGTTTTCTCTCTCTCTCAAATAAATAAGATCTTTTAAAAAATAATTAAAAAATGTCTTTAGATTTCATTTGTATAGTTTAAATTTTTCCTGAAGTTTCCATGGTTTTAGCAAGATTTTTTAAATTAGCATTTCTTTAAAAATAATATACTTGATTTATCCTCTTATCTATTGTTACATGACCTTTATCACTTTGTACTGTCCAGACCTTCCTCGATTATATTTGCCACAGAGTGACTTAATTTCTTGTATTTTATAGTTAAACTCTGAACAACACTGAAGCCAGGGGTGCCACCCCCCACCCATGAAGTTGAAAATCTATGTATAACTTCTGACTCCCCAAAGAGCCTTACTAATAACATAAACAATTAATACAAATTCTCTATGTATATCATATACTGTATTCTTAAAAAAAAAGCTACAGAAAAGAAAATGTTAAGAAAATCCTAAGAGAAAATACATTTACAGTACTGCACTATAGTTACCAGAAAACAACCTGTATAAGGGGACCTAGGCCGTCCAAACTGTACTGTTCAAGAGTCAACTGTACTTCAAAGAACTAGCTCGCAAATTTGCCAACTTTTTTTTTTGCTTTCAAAGAAGTAATCGTCCTGTTTTTACACTAGCAGAATGTGGCAGCATGCCTTCCAAGCTTCCATTTGCTCTCTCCCCTTGCGTGGGTGAAACTGCGCAGAAGTCCCAGAGGCTGGGAGCGCCGAGCTGTGGGGCAGCCAGCAGAGAAAGGTGGAGAAGACAGGTGCCCTGGATGGCCCAAAGGCCCCCAAGAGCACGTGTGGTTTTCCTTTCACTCCCAGGACAGCGGGCTGCAGTTTCTGGGCTGAGGTTCCATGGGATGAATGCTGGCAGTAATACTGCCCTGGCCCTGTCCTGCTCTGCTCCAGCTGGCTCCAGAGGGTTTCTAGTTTTGCAACTAACCTGCCCGTGGCACCATCTGTACAACTTCCCACTTGTCACCTTGCACTGCCTCACCGGCCCACAGCTAGGAGCTCTAGAAACCACGGTGACTACTGACATGGCTTGAAGGATTCATGGACAGACGTCCAGGAGGGTCAGACGTCCAGGAGGGACTTGCGCTGGTTTGTTTCAGCAGTGGCTCTACATTTGATGCTACTTGTTTTGAAAATATTTTTTAGGTTTAAAGCTCTGGAACCACAATCCCTGAAACAGACACTTTTAGTACTAACACCTGAAAGTCCCAAACAACCCAAGTTCACTGTAGTCATCCTGCAACCAGGCACCAGGATAAGAGTCTCCCACTGCAGCAGCTGCTACACTGTCCATGGACTGAGGAATGTTCTAGCCCTCCCTCTGTCTTCAGAGGCAATCTGCATGCAGGAGGAATCTACCCACCCTGGGCAGGGCATGGGAGCCCAGGGCCCCCAGCTGACAGCTGGCACCACTTCTACTTTGAGTTGGTGTCTGAGGTGTCCTGTGGCCCAGCATTGTGCTGCTCAAACCACTCCTGGAAAGGAACCAACTTTAATAATTTCCATTCCATAGTGGACTGGTACTTTAATACAATAAAATAAATCACTAAAAAATGAAACCAAAAAAGGACATCCAAAGTATAAGCCTCAATTTTTATTATTTTCAACAGAAATAAAATTTTTCTGTTAATTGTTTAAAAGTTTCTAAACTCTTCCCTTAATTTCTATAATAACAAAGAGTGTTCCACTGTCAGTAGTGCTTATCTAAAACGTGACCCAATTCTGAAACTGTCCTATGGGCAAAAGGGGAAAAAAAAACATAGTCCATCTTTACAGAGTATAAAATTCTCTCAATGGAGAAACAGGATACACACAGACACATATTTTTTCAATTTTCTTTTGTTTGCATGCTGTGATAGTTTATTTCATTATTCATGGACTAATAGTGATGGTTCACACTATAATTTGGTTTCTGTCACTTTCATTTCAGGAAGTTTTTCCTTCACAGATTCTATGTTAATTGAAATTAAAATTGGGGGATAGTCATTAAAATAATAAACAGCTTGCATTTCCAAAATACTAAAGAGTACAAAGAGAGTTGTGTGGGAGAAAGGAGAGACTTACCAATCAAAAAGAAGAAATTAAACAAAAAAAGTAGAACAAATACAAAGCACATATATGTGCTTTGGCAAAATATACAGATAAATAGATAAAATATGGCAAAATATACAGATAAATAGATAAGTAATCATAATGAATATAAATAGACTGAACTCCTCAGTTAAAATGCACAGTACCCGGCTGGATAAAACCTCAATTTGACAACATGCTATTTATAAAGGAAACACTTCCAAATAAAGCTTGAAAGTAATAGTATGAAAATGAAAATACCAAACAAGTAAACTTAAAAAGAAATCACTAAAGAATTACTGAATGTCTTTACATCAAAACAAAAACTATGTGCACCCAATAACATATCCTCAAAACAAAGAAAGCAAAAATAAAACCACAAATGTAACTGAGATCTCCACATTCATGATCAGAATTCATGATCAGAGTAATTGATAGATCAAAAAGACAAAAATAAATCTTAAAACTATAAAATTATATTTTACCAATATAAAGTGATGTTTTAATCATGTATTATAATTATATTTTTATATTAAAATTTATTTCAGTTTTTTTGTGCTTCCTTAAAATTGTTTTAATCTTTCTGTGTCATAAGTTTTTACTGGGGATAGAGAAAACTGGACTCCTGTGATTGGTATATGGTTAGGTTTCCTTTTTAACACAATCTTATAATAATTTGCTTTTAAGAGGGGAAGCTGTATTATTTTCTGTTATCTTATTTGTATGCTGTTAGCTACATCTTTACTAGTCCCTTCTTTTTTCTTTTTTTGTTTTTCTTTAAATTCTAGTTAGTTAACATATCGTGCAACATTGGTTTCAGGAGCAGAATTTAGTGATTCATCACTTACTACATATAACACTGAGTGCTCACTACAACTAGTGCTACAACTACAACTTCATTCCTATCACCCATCTAGCTCATTACCTGCCCACCTCCCTCCATCAACCCTGTTTGTTCTCTGTAGTTAAGAGTCTGTTATGGTTTGCCTACCTCTTTTTTTTTTTAAGTCTCTTATTTTCTTTTATAGTGTAGATTATATTTTGGTTTTGGTTCTGAAAAACTGATTTGGAAAAACATAAATCTTTTCAATTCTACTAGAAACTACATTTAAGGGGTTTTTTTGTTTTTGTTTTTAAGATTTTATTTATTTATTTGACAGAGAGAGAGCAAGAGACAGACAGCAAGCACAAACAGGGGGGATGGCAGGCAGGGAAAAACCAGGCTTTCTGGAGAACCAGCCCTGATGCAGGACTCGATCTCAGGACCCTGGGATTATAACCTAAGCCAAAGGCAGCCACTTAACCAACCAAGCCACCCAGGAGCCCCTACCTTTAAGTTTTTAAAGATATTACTAACTTTGTATTTCCCTAATTATCGAAGTCAAGAACCCTTTTTTTAAACCTTCCACCTTAATATGCCTTCACTCTTCTGTCCATGTCTTCTTCCCAGCCTCCCCACCTACTGTCCACTTCACTGTCCGCTTTTATAACTTAATCTGGAAATCTTGAGCTATGTTACTGCTACATCTATTAAATATTCTATAGATTATTATTTTAGTAATTTTCTCTTCAATGAAAATTTTATATTTACAGCTAATAATTTAAGTTTGAAGAGCTCAGCCAGTCCTTTTAAACCAAAATATCCTCATATTTTAAGTTACTGAGTTTTGTTGTTTCACTGGAAGGCCTCAGAGTCAGTTTTCCATGCAAGGTTGCATTTGTCAACAAATGCCTGCATTTTCAGGGAAGAACAGGATAGACTATTGTAGACTTCCTCTCTACCTCACCTTACTGCTACCAACAGGTTCTAACAAACAAAACTGGCAGTAGGGGTGCCAGCTGTGGAATGTCTAACAGTTCTTTCTCTTGCAAGACTAGTACCCTACCCTAGGAAGAACTTTTCTTCTGGCCCACTTCTGTTCTACCCCTGATAAAAAAAGACAATCTACAATACACCTTTATCAAGACCTGCCCACAAAACTGTCCAACAAGTACCTCTCCTGGACTCTTCCTACCTGTTCACCGGCTGCAGGAGGCAAGCCAGGGTGCAACATGCCCAGGGTTCTATCTATCCCGGCGATAGGGAGTATTGTATGCATGCATGCTGGAGTCTCTGAACACATGAAAAAGAAAAGTGTGACTGAGTGGAACACACCAACTCTGTCCCTATCGACAACAAACTCAAGAAGCTGCCATTTATCCAATGTGTCTTCACACCAGGGACAAACAGTGGGGCTAGCTTCAGCCTCTTATCTGAAGGCCAGGCCTGCCATTCTGTTTCTGAAGGCAATAAGTGCCCAGTCATCAAGGATTGTGCTCAGTACTAACTCCCAACTCCTTCCTATCTGCCAGGCTTTCTATACCTCTAACGCGTTTTAACGGAGAAGTCCTGAGAAACCCTATCAGGGGCTGCAAAATGGACACCATCTTAACCTCAAAGCACAGATCACAGTAATTACAGGTACCAAAGGGAAAGCCACTGCACCCAGGGGTGCCCAAGCTGAAGGCCTGTGACCCACATACCTCTTCATCACCAGGCTCCATGGACTGACACAGCCAGGGGGTGTCCGCCAGCTTCCTGAGCTGCTGGTCCATCTCTGTGAGAGCAGCTCCAAGCCGCTCTTTCTGAGGGGGGTCCAACTGCTGCTCCAGGCAAGAAAGAAAGAGAGACAGAGCTGGTCATTAGCATTGAGGAGCTGGGGCCACAGCAAAGCCCCCATGCAGGCACGTAGTCTGCTCCAAGGAAAGTGATGGTTCTCAGACAGTTCTCATAAGAATTCCTAAGAAAACTAAATCAAACAGCACTGGCTAAGGGGCCAGATTCAGAACTTCCCCTTCTAAGAAGAATCGGGTGATGGAACTAAAACTCTCCTTTCATAAATACTGGAAAAAACCAAGCTTGTCTGAAAATTAAAATAGCAACACTGACACTTCACCTACTTGGGTTTACCTTGGGAGCCCTATGTCAGAAAGCAGACAGGACCAGACCTGCGCCAGAGTGCAGGAAGTGCTATGAGGCAGCGAAGGAGCAGCCATCACATTCAGAAGAGCAGACTACTGTGAAATGAACAGTAGAAGACATGAAAACTAGACTTTTGGGGTAGTACTCCAGATGTGTGATCTTCAGCAAGTCACTCTACCTCCTGGACCTCCACGTACTCATTTTTTAAAACAAGAATGTTGGCTAGGCCATCCCTTGGGCCTTCCCTATTTTAGCTTCTGCAATTCAGTGAAACCCAACCTGCATGCTCCCCCAGGGCTGACTCCTCAGCCAGGTTGGCAGGGCTGAGTGAGGAAGAACAGCAGCACAGCATGTCTGAGAACAGGGCCTGCCTCCCTGGTCACAGGCAGACGGCTCCATGCCTACAGATTTCTAAGGCAGAATTCTGCGTACAGCCACAAAGGTGGTTCTGTCCACAGGAGTCTAACATGCTAGAGCTGATGTGGTTGAGCCATGGCCAGAGGGTTGGAGAACCTACCACATGGCCAGATCAGATGACCTCCAAGGCCCCTTCCCACACTGAGTCTACAATTCGTAAGGCCAGGAGCTCCAGGCTGAAACCTGCTGCCACCTGCACATGCCTCTGCATGCCCAGTGGGGAGCCGACCCCCCGGCTTACCAGGGCCACCCTCCCGGCCAGGAGCAGTGCCGTCTCCCTGCACAGAGCTTGGATGTTGTTCACCATCTCCAGGACGAAGCCGCAGTTCAGCCCCTGAGAGGAACCAGAAGGACACCCATGTAGAAGGCCCATGGGCTACGGGACTCCAGAGGAGCAAAACCTGAGAAGCACAGGCACCTCTGTAGTTCTGGGCTTGCCGTACACTCGGTCCATGGACTTGGAGCTGGCATTGACGGCGTGGGCAAGTTCCCGCTCCATGTCTTGATGGGACTGAGCGATCTCCCGGATACTAGAGAGAAAGAAACACAGCACTCATCAGACCAGATGAAGGGGCAGCCTATCATGTCACCTCGCTCAGACACAGGCCCAGGTCCAGCCCAGAAGGCCAACACAGACACAGCCCAGCCAACAGTAAAAGAGCAGATGTTAGAGAGGAAATGGAACACCAAAATCCAAGTTTCTCCAGAAACTCAACCAGGGAGGAAAATACCCAAAATGAGACTCACAACCTGTAAAATGGCAAGCTGACAGGAAGCATGGTTTGCAGGCCTGTTGTGTGGAGACAGCTGATTGTTCCTGAAAGGGGACTTTGCCTCCCCGCTCTGTAAGTGAGGATGACAGGACCCTTCTCTATGAGGATGATCCTGGTTCAAAAGGCTGAGACCCCAGGACATGGCCCCAGGCAGCAGCCCCTGGCCTGAGAGACTCATACAAATACAGGGCGGTGACAGGGTCAGACACAGCAAGAGCACCAGGGACAGAGGGAGCACACAAGTCAGGGAAACAGGATGGGGAACCACTTGTCCTACCCTGGGGAAAACTAGGAGCAGCTGCCAGACTTTAAACAAGACAATGAGATAGCAAGTCCCCACCCGTGGGGCTGGCACAGACTCTGAGGGGACAAGAATGAGATAGAAGAAAAGCAGAAGCCTGTTATACAGCAAGGAACTGAGAAAGAACGTAAGAAGTGAAGTCATCAAGCCAGGATACTGATCTGGTCACAGGGGTAAGGGAGGCAAGAAGTAGTGCCGGCCACTTGAGACAGAGGATACAGCACAGGACATGCTCTCAAGGGCGGGGACCCAGAAGGAGGCATGGAACCATAAGTCCCTATAGGAATCCCGGGAGAGCTACCAACCCACAGACTGAGAGCATGATGCTGGGAGAAAGGGCAGAAGAACCACCCGGAAGGGTACACAGAGCCTAGAGCCCACAGGGCAGCAGTGCTCCCGGCAAGGGGAGTGGAGGAGGAAGCCGCAAAGCAGCACAGAGGCAAAGTCAAGGAGCACCGGGCCAGTGTGCAGCCTCAGGGGGCGATCAGGGAGGGGAAATACAGTTGAAAACCAGAACCAGACAGCAGCCAAAGAGGGTCACGGGATCTGGCAACTGAAAGGGCACAGGTCCCCAGGCTGAACGACCCTTTCAGAGTGAGGCCCAACGGCAGCCGGCACCCAGGAGGGTGGGGAGAATGGACAGTGGCAGAGGGGGACCACCATGCGGAAGGTCGTCCCCAGTAGCTCCAGGAGCCACTTCTCAAAAGCAGATTAAGAGAAGGAAATGCCTTTGGGTACTGGTAGTTTTTGCTTTTTTCCTAATAACTACAGGGTTTGTTTTTTAGTAACAAACCTGCTCTCTGAGATGAAGTAGAATGCCAGTAACAGGACTATTCTGAAGAACTCGAGACAGATTTTTACATCTGTGAGCTGGCTCTGAAAACATCTATGCATTTTAAGCTTCCAGCTACATGAACTCCGAGCAATCTCTGCAACTCAGTGAACAGAAATGAACCAAAGCCCGAGCCCACAGAAACCCCAGCTGGGCCCTGATGAAGGAGGCAGACTGGCACACGTGTCCCGGAGGAGGGACACCATGCCTGCACCCTAGTGGTGACCGTGCAGCCCCGAGGACATCAGGGGCCCAGGGGCTCCAGTCGCAGGAGGCTGACAGCACAGGGAAGGCGAGGGCCCACCTGTGGATGAGGGCTCCCGCTGCCTGCCCGAACTGGTCCATCTGGGTGGCCTCTTCCTCAGACAGGATCTCCGGGTGCAGAGAGAATGATGGAGGGCGAGGAAGCTCACACTTCTGCTTGTCTTCCCAGGACTTGAGGGTGTTCTCAAATGCCTAGGGCATAGGACGCACCATCACACCGTGCACTGCTCTCTCGAGAGGCAAGCAGGTGCCCAACAGCAAACACTGCTGGGATAGTCGCTGGACGACAGCCAGAAAAGGAGAGACAGAGTTCGGTTTCACACCGAGGAGGGTGAGTGGTCCTGGAAATTACACCCCTGTTCCCTTAAACTCTGTGTCTAATAAAAGTAAATTCCTAGAAAACACTAGAAACTCCGGGCCTTCTTCAAGAAGGTGCACAGGTGTGCCTGCAGGTGAGCCCCGGGACCAGTGTGTTCTCTCTGGTTTCCCATAGGCAGCCTTTCTTACCCTATCTCTGGTGAGCGTCTGTGCCCGGTTCTTGTGGATAATCCGAATGTATCCTGGAGGCTGGATCCAGGCCTCTCCGTCCACCTGCACAGGCACGCCCTCGTCCCCCAGGATGGAAATCTTCACCGTGCGACACTGAACAAACATCACAGCTGTTACTCATGCACCGCGTGGAACCAAGGAGCTAAGGAGCTGTAACCCAGCACTCCAGGAGACTTCCTGTCCCATGTGCCCCTGCACCCATCAGCTGATGTCCGGGGGGACCACGCCTGCTGCGCACCACCACTGCAGTCAGAGCATCCCCAGCCGGGGCACAGCTCATAAAGCCCCTGGGTCTGTCCCACCCCCACCGCCCCCTCCCAGCACTGTATCTGACACCGCAGTGAGGAGACCTCAGTGGTCAGGCACTAGCACCAGGCCCAGGGTGGGACTCACGCCCATCAAGAGCCACAGGGCCCTGTGCACATGGCAAACACTCCCAGAACAGGGTAAAGCCCTCCCAACAAGTGGTTAATGACACACTGTTTCTCTTTTCAACAAAAAATAATGCCCAAGAGTTAAAATCATAAAATTCAAACACCCTACCCTACATGGGGGCAGGTTGAGGCTGGAAGGACTAGAAAGTCACTGCGCGAGGTTTGGGTAGGCTAGGTTATCAAACTCCCCACTTCCTTATGCATAAGAGCACTGCCCTCCCCTACCCATCACCAGAAATAAGTACTAGGGGAGCCTCCTCCTATCTCCCCTCTCCAGCTGGGCCTTAGAGCAGGGAGAAGACCATGCTTTCTCCACTGCTCACTGCTTGGCTTCTGTTCCTAAACTCAGGATGTGGTTGCTGAAAGCCACAGGCTCGGGCCGAATTCGGTCGGGCCTGTCTCATCTCAGCCTACCATGACAGAAGGGGATAGGTACAGTGGGCACCCACAAAGAAAGCCAGGGCAGGGAGCTCAAGCAGGATTCAAGTGGGCCCCAATTCTGAAAGACTGTCATTTAACTGTCAAATACAGCAGGTGAGGAAGAGCTCTGGGCCAGGAGGCAGGGCCGTGGGCGGTCCTGGAAAACCGCCCATTCTTCTGGGCTCTGTGCAAGGAGAGCACTGAGGCAAGAGACTGGTTCTGGCCCAGGCCCTGTCTCTCCAAACATGTCCAGGCCAGACTTCTTCCCAGGTCCTCCCACCTGCTGGTACCTGGGCGATTCGGTGATGCTGCAGCTTAATCACACGAGAGACGGCCATCTGCATGCTGCCAAACACAGCGACCACCTCGAGGATCTTATCATCAAATGACGGAGCTGCAAAAGTCTGCAAGGACCAGTGTTAAGAGTGGACCTCTGCTCCGAACTTCCCCGCACACCCCTCTGTGCTCCCTCTCTAGGCTGCTGCTCTGGTTAGAGACAGGGCACTACCAGGGGGTGGTGTGTCCTAACTGAAAGATAGCTGTGGGGCAAATGTGTTAATAAGGGGATTTCTAGGACCAGCTGCTAGGAATCAAATCTCCGAGTTGACACTGACTAGCAGTGTGATCTCGAGCAAGTCACTTAACTTCTCTTGTCCTCGGCCCAGTCATGTGTGAACTAGGGCTAACCCTGGTGTGTTCTTATGAGGACCGAGGTAAAGCATGCCCAGTGCTTTCAACAGCTACCAGAGCATCTCCAGTGTGTAGTTCACATGCACGATTTCTGTTAGCTGTTATGTAGGAAGGAGACCACGTCGCTGGTTAGAGGCCATTAGCGCTTCCCACAGGTCTTAGTACAGTCTCCCTGGATGGCACAACCCCACATGGGCTCGAACCTGTCTGCATTCCAGCCACTGCACATCGCCAAGGGACTTTCTCCGAGTCACATCCTATCTCACCACTGAGCCATCACATACGCTGTTCCAGCAACTCCCTAGAACGGCCTCTCCACTCCACACCCTCCCCTCACCTGACCCAGCCAAACCCTGTCTTCCATCAGGTCTCAGTGTAGATGTCCCCTCCTCTGAGAAGCCTTCCCAGACTGCCCCAAATTGGAGTCAGGCCTGGCTTCTGCATTACACCTATACCCCGACCACACTTGTCCTACTCAGCTTCTCTTCTCATGGACATCTGTCTTGTTCTCCACTGTACCCCGACTGACAGCACAGCGGAGGAGATCCATCCATACCTCTGCACCACTAACAGAGCCTCCCTAAGAGGTGGAGTGCTCCATCAGGGCCTGAAGTGGTGGATGCTCCTTGAAGGGATTACCCACACCCACCTGGGGCCACGCCACCCAGGACCCCAGTACGTACATCATCTTCCTTGGTGCCCCCCCAGAAGTTGGTCCCTCCGGCATAGCTGGGAATGTTGAGGACAGCAATCCCCTGGAGGCTGGGGAGAGGGATGGGTCGCCCATCACACTGCTCAGCAGAAATGCCAGAAAAAGAAAACAAAGAAATATGCACAGCATCAACCTGGTCCTTCTTCACTAGCAATCCTCCCCCTCCCCCGCCCCTACCCCCACGCCGGGCTGAGGAGGCCACGGCCACAGCTGAGCTCTCACTGAGGGACCAAAAGGGCAAAGGGAGTCCCCACCCATCTCAGAGAAGGGCTAAGAGGAGACCAGACGGGCCCAAGCACCTGCAGCTGCAGGAGACCCTCCTGCTCACCTCCAGCAGGACCTTCTGCTCTAGGTTCTTATAGGTTCTGTGCAGCAACTCTTTGGTTCCAAGAACTCCGTACCACATCATGTTCTTGGTCCGACTCCTACAGGTGGAAAGCAAAGAACAGACAGGATCGCAGCTCTCTTTACACAGTGAGCTACAGTCACTGCCGCGAGCTGCTGATCACACACGGGTCAGATGCAGCACAGACACCTCGAGAGGAGGAAGGACAGTTCCTCTTTATGTGTCTGTGTGAGATATGCATAAAGAAATACATCTGTTGATGGAAAATTCTGCTGAAAAATAACACTCCCAAAAAAGTAACTTACAAACATTACAGAACCTCACAAACAAAAAAAAAAATTTTTTTCTAACTATAAAAGTATGCTTATCACAGAAAATATGGGAAGTGCAGAAAAGCACAAAGCAGCAAATAATCTTCATAAACCCCACATTTGTACGCACTGATGACGACAAACTTCAGTGTACTTCCTCAGTCTTCTCAAGGTATTTGGCTTGCGGGTGAAAGAGCTGGTCTACAGTCTCCTGACCACCTCTGCTCACTTGGCCCTGCAGCCTGTGTCTCGAGGCAGGACTGACCCCAGAGGGCACCTTCCCACCGACGCTGGAACCCAGCCACTTCCCACTCCCAGGCTCTGTAAATCACGTGGCAGTCATCCCTTTGCACACACCTCTTTGCAAACATTTCCAGTTCCTTCTTTAGGATAGACTCCTAGAAATGGAATTCCTCTTAGACCTTTCCAAAGCTCTTGCTACAAACTTAGGGAGTATCCTATCAGGGTCCCACGGTTCTAAAACTGTACGATGCATGATTCTGTTCATCTATTTTACTCTGTTAAACTATGCACATTGTAATGCCCCAAAAATTCAGCTATTTTTGAATTAACTGGTACTTTTGAATGATTCAGGCTCACCACCATGAGCTATAAAACAGATGTCCCTGGGGGCCTTGGAGACAGTCTCCTCTACTCACGAGCCCCAGAGCTCAACGTTTTCCTGAATTCTTACGCTCAATTCTGTTTTCTGAGAAATCTGCAACTACACATGAGTTGGGTGATCACCAGAGCAAGTCCTGAGGTGTGTCCACCTGTCCCTCTACAGCATCACTGTGAACTTACAACTGTCCAGAGACTCGGACCCTCCCGACTGACTCAGTCACTCACTTTCTCATGTGGAATTGCCCAACCATGCCAACCCTGAGGGGTGGAAGCCTCCTCCAGGCCAGCCTCCTGGACTCTAACCTGGTTCCACCCACATCTCGTAAAAGCACCTCAATTTCGGACAAGGCATTCGGGCTTTACATATGCCTTCTGCCTTGGCACTCTGCACACCCTCTACCTCGCTGACTCCAGACGTAACCTCACTCCCGGGAGGGAGAAGCAAGGACGACATAAAGGGCAGGTGTGCACCCACGCCACCACCTACCTGCACTTCTCTGGGTGCTCATCGCGCTTGTTGTTGAAGTCCAGGGAAATCTTCGCATCCAAGCCAATGCCAAAATAATTGTTCATGACGCACTTCTCTGTGTAATACTCTCTGTAAAGGGGGTTTCAGACCAGTGAGAACCATCCCAGGTCACTTGGCAGCCGCCCGACCACTGAGCATTTCTCCCTGAGGGCGAAACTCATGCCTTGCTCTTCAGGAGCGGCTGTACTGACCTGGAACTCTCAGACCACCGACGTACCCGTTTAGAACGTAGGACTCGGTGATTCTTAACCTCCTCAACTAAGTCACCATCACCACTATCCATTTTAGGACATCTCAACACCCCCAAAGCAAGCTGCCCCCCATTAGCCATCAGCCCCCAAACCCTCGCCAGCCCTGGCAACCACGAATCTGCTTTCTGTCTCCAGGCTGTGCCTACTCTGCAAGTTTCAGAGAAGTAGAAGCCACAGTGCGCAGCCCTCTACATCTGGCTCCTTTCACAGAGCGTAACGTTTTTAGGGCTCAGCCATGCTCAGGGCCTCATCCCTCCCAATGGCTGGCCAGCACTCTGCTGGGGATGCGTGAGGACTGATACACACGCTGGCGTGGACACAGTCTCCTTCCTCTCACGTGTGGCCCTGGGAGCAGCACTCTGGGCCACGCGGAAACTGGGCTTTGAGGTACTGCTAGACCATTTCCCAAAGCAGCTGCGCCATCTCATGCCCCCAGCAGTGGTGTGAAGCCCGGCAGTACTACGGCCATATACTCCCATAGCTTCAACTGTGGGTCACAGAACATGCCTCAAACATTCCTAGGTCCAATCAAAGTCATCTCCAAATGCGAAAATGTCTGTCACAGCGCCCATGGCAGCACCTCCCTTCTCTGTGTCTGTCACTGACAAGACTCATTTCACTCCAGATTCCCATCGTGACCACAGAGGTCACAAAGGGGTTCCATGGACCCTCCTCTCCCTCTAGGGCAGCACAGAGCCTCCACCCGGAGAAAACAGCAAGGAGAAAAGTACATGCCTGGCATTCCTTCTGGCTGTTCCCCCACAAGCTCCCCAGAGAATACCACCTGGGGGGCCAGAACCCCACCGTGTTTAAGGTTCATAGGTGTTTGAAGTCTGCTTTGAGAAGCAATCACCCCATGGATGTGTTTTTATGACATATCTAATCCAAGTGCCTGACAGTTTAGTGAGAGCAAAGCTCAGGACAGAACTTTTTTCTGAGCAAAAAACCACATGCTGAGAAGTATTTATAGGTCCTAGGAAAATGGAGGGATCCGATCCAGAAAAACAGCATGGGGACAAGGGAAGGAGAATGGAGAAACTGGGCACAGGGATCTGGGAAGTGGGAGGCAGCCAGGCCCCGGAAAGCACTGCAGGCAAAGGTAAAATGACAAGTCTGAGGGCCCCTGAGCCACGGCCCTGGCATGCCACCCTGCATGAGGGAGGAGAGTGGCCTCTCTCTCCAGGAGAGACTCGCTCTACACGAAGAGAGCAAGAGGAAAAGACACAGATGCCTAAGCTGCCAGATGCGGCACTTCAGTGATCCCAGGTGAAAGGAACAAATGAAGAATCTAACTTTGGAGGCCATGTGGGTACTGCTCATGGAAGGCTGGGCTCTGGCCTTACTGAGGAAAGGTGTTGGGGAGGGTGAGGACCAGAGCGGGGCGGTGGGCTGAGGGGCAGGCACACAGCAGTGTCAGGTCTGGGATGAGACCAGCATCGGGCAGGAGGTGTCTAAACCAAGGCCCCTCTACACAAGTCTGGCTCCACTCTCCAGAATCCCCCGAGCCTGTGCAAAGCTGCACATTCCTGTCACCCTCCACCACACCAGACACATGTGACCAGTAACATTCAACCCATTGCCACCAGCCACGCCGCCAGACCTTGCTATCAGTCAGCAGAAGGGAAAACCTAGAAGACCAGGTTTTCAAATACGCGTGTCTCCAGACACAAGAACCGGCCTCCATACACACAAGAACTGCCGCGTCAGAGTCCTCAGTGCCTGAGCAGCAGGGCAGAGGACATAGCACCAGCACACAGGGCAGCCCTGGAGCCTTCCTCCCTACAATCCCAAACCCAGAACAGTATCTCCTAGATTCAGCCCCAGAACCTAGGCCCCTGCAGCACCAACAGCAGGTAAAGGAAGGGTGTTAGGACAAGGCGCCAATGCAGGGCCAGCTAGGGGCCTGGGGAGCAAACAAAGAACAAGGGCCAAGTCAGCTCCCAGCAGAAGCTTCTGAACCTGCTGAAACCTCAGACCCTGGGGGATGTTCAGGAACCACTGAGGCGGGACCCGTGCAGGAAGCTGGGATGAGCCAGGACAGGCTACACCGTCACAGGAAGTTTCCAACCAGACACTTAGCTGAGGCATCACAATTTCTAAGTTTTCCTTATCAGGTAACGAAGCTGGAAAAGGATCACCTAATCAACTGTACATGAATTCCTGTGAATTCCTGCAGCCAATTCCAAATCTGTTTTCTGCACTACAACTTTCCTTTAACAACATGCTTGCCTGGTTTATGCCCATACTCACAGGTTTTCTGGTTCCGAGTTAAAGGGATCAGCGTTAATTAATAAGCGACTGATGACAGAGCCTCCAGGCAAGGAACCAGACATCCCAGCCCGCACGTCTGTAAGGAGGAAACGGGAAGAGAGCAAGTCAGGATTCACTGAATTAAGAGGAGCTCGTGTCTTCCAGACTGAGGAACACATATTCTTCAAAACATTACTGCAATTAAATTATTTCTAAATAACGTATAAACAGATCCAAATTTTGACAATTAAGTATTTCAGGTCAAAAATCACCATTATAAATCGCTATTCGCGGAGCAAAAACAAACACACTGGGTGGCAGACACCGCCACCTGAAGACATGGCAAAGAAGAGTTTACAGAGACAGTTCTCATACACGTGAGAAGCTCCATCGAAATAATCTCTCAGTAAAAGTAAAAAACATTCAGTCGTACGGCAGGGAACACCCCGAGTGACCAGAACCCCCAAAAAACCTGCTCCAATTTACAAATTTTAACTCATAAACATTAAGGCAGAAAAGAAGCTCTGATTTTAAACATTCTGCCAATTAACCCCTTCTGGTGACAATTATGTCTCTGATTAACCAAATATATCTCATTAGCCTCATCTCCCATTGGACTTCTGGAATTTTCCCTCTGTTCAGTTGAGATTCACCTGGAAATTACCAAATCACTTATGGGAGCAGATGGTATAGCGTGTGCTCTGCCAGGCCAGGAGGCCTTAGGAAGTTGGTGAGGGGCCTCTTATTGGCAACCTCACCCCCCTGTGCTATTCCTTCCTTCTGCAGATGCAGAGTACAGCCATAGTCCCTCTGGAGGGAAGATTACCTTGACCCTAACCTGGGCAAAATGAAAGCAGAGACAGAGACATACTCTCCTGGTGGCCAGTTGTGCCCTCCTACAATCATGCTAGAAATGACAGGATGACTCAACTGGCTTCCCATCACATCCTGTCCACCCCTCCCTTTTCATTAGGATAACTCCTAGTCATCCTTCAGGACCCAGCTCAAGTATCACCTCCTTGATGACATCTTCCCAGGGCCTCTGGCAGCGATTTGGGTGCTGCCCGTCCTTTATGATAAAGGTACTTTACATGCCATGACATAACTCTGAAACCCACAGACCTATTTATACACTCTTGAAGGACAAAGACCTGGTCTCATTCATTCCCACAGACTCAGCAACAGGCCCTTGACCTTGCCAGCTGGCAGGTTAGTGCCCCAACCGCACCAGCCCACAGACACACAGAGCCAGCCTGTGAGGGACACTCACTCGAGAACAGGATCTTGGTGTTCAGGGCTGGCAGGCCATCCCGGTTTCCTGACTGGGGAGGAAGAGAGGCAGAACTGCCCAGTGACAAACTTCCTTTGCTTATCAGCTTCTCACATGGGGATTTGGACACTACAAAAACAGAACAGAAAGCCATAAAACCATCCAAAATAGAACATCACTGAAGCACTGGGAGAAGTCATTAGAGAAACGACCATTGTAAGGGCTGGGGGGAGTGGGAAGGTCATCAGCCCCTGGTCAGTCCCTGGTCAGCCCCTGGCAGAGTGTATGAGACAAATCAAGAGGCCCAGGAGAGAGGAGGGGAAATGGGAAGGGGCCCAAGAGGTAAGTGGGTCTGGATGCCATCTGGAGGGTGACAGAGGCGCTGCCAAGACTGGGATGGGGAGGCCTGGCTGACTCTGGGTCACAGTCTGGGCTGTGGGCGTCTGTGCATGGGCAGTGTGGAGCTCAGAGCAGTAACGGTCACTGAGTAAAATGCTTAGGCAGACACCTCCCAGCAGGTGTACATGCTCCGACGGACGGGGCTACACATAGTGGGAAAGGCAGTGCCTCTCCACAGCAACAGCCTGGGCTGCGGGGCTGCTCTGGGAGGAATAAGGGTCCCCCGGCAAACACCCCATAGGGCTAGGAGGTACCCTGGCCAAAATGCCAGGCAGCCTGGCCTGGAGTAACTTGCACAGGCGCCCAGTGTCTGGCTGGCTGCAGCCAGGGGTGCCTGCCCTGGGTTGGGACCTCTGGTGCACCAGGAGGACCCACAGGCCTAAGCCTGGGTCTGGGGTGTATAGGCAGGTTCTGAGGAACACACACTCCTTCCGATGCGGGTCCTGTTGGACCCACCCCAGACAAGGGAGGTGGTGCATGGAAACAGGTTGTGTGTTCATCACTTTACACTGCCAAGTGGCTAAAGCAATTAGGAAAAGGCACCTAAAACTCCCCAACTGTGGCAAACCTCAGGGGCCCAACCACAGCAATGGGTACACTGACTGGTACCTTTGCGGAGGCTCCTGCCCTTTACAACCCCGCAGCTCTCGGTGGAACACACTCTGTCATCTGACTTCAGGTCTTTTTTCTCCTCTGACTCAGAGAGACCTAAGGCAAACCCCTCCTGTTCCTGGGTCTGGGCGTTCTGCTCATCAACAGCTGTGCAAGAAAAGAACACCCGCAGTTGAGCATGTGGCAGCAGAGCACATGGACGACGCAGGGACGCAGAGCTCCTGCACAACACGGGCTCCCCTCCTTGCCTCCATGAGCTCTCTTCAGACGTCCTCTCAGCTGAAGGCTCACAGCCCAAAGCGGCCACCCTGTCCCCACTTTTCTCCCAGCCCTGCAAGAACACCAGGCACTGGGCATCCGCGTGGCCAGGCTGGGAAAAAGGGGAGAGCCGAGAGGCTGGAAGATGTGGAGAAGGCGAGCAGAATGAGGGCACACAGGACCTCCACCAACCGTCAGCCAGGGCTGGTGCACACACAGCGGGGCGGGGGGGGTCACAACCCCCGCTTCTCATTGAAGGACAAGGAGGACAGTCTGCTGGGAAGAGTCTGGGGTGAGTGGGAGTGCGGTGGAATGGTTTCTGAGGGTTTCTGAGCACACCGGCTGAGGACAACACAGTGCAAGGCAGCCTGGACGCAAGAAGTCCACAGGTCACCCTGCACCTGCAGTGTTCCCTTCAAAGCTCAGAAACCAAGTCTAGAAAAAGGGAGCAACCAGCAAGCAGTGTCTTTAATCCAACATGGTCCACCTACCCACTGTCCCCAGGCTCATCATGGAGAGTGGGCAGCCTGGCCACCAGGCCCCAAGTACCTGGGACACAATGGCTGACCCAGCCTGGGACCCCCTCAGACCCCCCACTGTTCTGACCACTTCACACTCACTTGGCCTCCCACTCCTCCAGACCTCAGCTGGCAGCTCCAGGCAGTGCCCCGTGCCAGCCCCTCTCTCCAGATCTTAGCTGACAGCCTCACCCACCACCCTAGGCCAGGCCCACCTCTCTCCCAGGCCTCCCCCTGCTTTAGGGCCTCCTCAGAGCTCCTCGGCTCCACGTGTGAGGCTCTTCTCAGAACACTCCCTACCCCAGGGGCAGCCTCACCTCCCCTTGGAGAGGCTCCCTCCACACCTGCTGCTACTGCCTGCTTCTGCCAATCTGCACCCAAGGGCCGGCAGTTAGCGCAAGCCAGGCCCCTTCCAGGGAGGGGTTCCCTCACCCAAGGACCCGTTTACATCTTCCCCTGCTGGGGGTACCATTCTGCTCTGCCCTCCACTTTCTACTCCCTCTGGTCCTTCCATCAGACACAAGTGTGGTGAGGATGGAGAATGTTCCCCAGCGCAATCTCAGATTCGAGGTGCTATCACCACACAGGCTGCAAGTGACCTTCGGGCGTCTGGCTGTGACCTACACGGTGGATTCCTGCTTGTCACCCTGTTTGGGGGAAAACAGAGTGCCCAGTGCTTACTGAAGAAAGCTACTTCATCATTAAGAGACCCGCTACCTTTCTCTGTGTGTTCTATGATCTGACGGATGGCTTTCTTCAGACTGTTGGCTCTGAGCATGAGCTGTTCCCGAGGACGGAATATCTGCGGCCGGGCAGGGCATGCCGACCCCACTGAGCGGTCCCCCGTGGAGCCACAGCCGCTGCCCGCCCCGTCTCCATCTTCCGCCTCCTCCGCGATGGTGGGGGGCGGGGTGGGCAGGGAGGAAGAGGCCTGGGACTCATCATCCAGGGTCTTGAGGAGAGAGTCCAGCTTCTCTTTCAGGACAGAGCACTGGCGGAAAACAAACGGAATGGGGCGGAGTGCTTCTCTGTCCTTAACCCTCCTGCCCAGGGACCCAGGGACAAACCTTCTTGGCCATGACCTCTGACTCCTCCGAGCTCTCAGTGGTCTTCTCATAGGCCTTTCCCACCCGAGCCACGAAGTCCTTCACAGTCTCACACAGCACTCTGTGGGAGGAAACGTGGAAAGACACTTCCAGGGTAAGTTCTGCCTGGGAACAGGGCACCCTGTGAGGTTGACCCCTGGCTCCCCCGAGGCTGCGGGCACTCACTTGGCCGAGGAGATCACCACCGAGTGCTGGTCAGACGTCAGGATTTTAGAAAGATGGGCTGCAACTGAGTCTTCATAGAAGAGAATTTGTTGCACCTACAGTCACCCCAAGACAGGGAGGCATGACCAGAAGCTTCCAGCGCACTTACCCTCATCCCCAGCTAGCCTGGGGCCTCCGCTTCCTTCAAGTGCCAACCTGAGATTTGCCAGTGCGGCTGAAAGATTTCAAAGCTTCCTCAAGCTGGGAACAGACAGATCTTAACAAAAAAGACCACGTGGAGCCAACGCACAGAGAGCTCACAACATTTTAGTCTGACTACACATCCCCAGTCCGCACGAGGAGGTCCAGTCTTCAATCCTGGGGCCTCACGGCAGCAAGGCCAACAGGAAGACCTCCTTAACTGAGGCTCCGTTCTCAGCAGACAACACATTTCTCTTTCTGGTCAGGACTTGGCCCTGGTCCTTCTCCTCTCAGTGTAAAGGACCCTATCACCACTCACCTCCGCCTGCCGATAGGGGGTTACTGTGTGACAAACCCTCAAGGCCCCAGCCCAGGGCCGGCCAGACAGTAAATATTTCAGACTTTGCAGTCTGTATTCTTCCTCAAAACATATAAGCCATTCTTTGCTCATTGGCCTGGTCAGAGCAGGCATGGGCAGACTGGAGCTAGGGGGTCATCGTTTGCTGACCGCTGCCCTAGCCCACTGTCCTTGACCCTCCCAATGGAGCGACAGACCTTGGCAGAGCATTCTCTCCACTCAGCCAGCAGCCAGCCTGCCCAGGGGGAGGAGCACAGCTATGTGCCCAGTGCCGCACTGGTCTGGGCAAAGTCTAGGCCCTGAGGGGACCATTAAGTCACAGAAGCAACCACAAAATGAAGAGAAGAGATGAACCCTGAACTAGCACAGGCTGACCACAAGGGCAGCAAGACGGAGGGAGGTCTAGAGAAGGTGGGTCCAGAGAGGGAGCCTGGGGCCGGCCTGGTGGGGATGATGGCGGCAGGGGAGCAGTCTCGGGAATGTACGCTGTGAGAGCAGGAAGTCCTAAGTCATCACAAGGGACCCCAAATGCTGGGGTAACCCTGGGAAGCCCCCCAGATGACCCCAAAGCCCATAAGGTAGTCGGAATTCACTCAGCTCCGGTGCCACCTGGGGCTAAGCCCACACCTCTGCGGGTCTAACCTCGGGTGGGACATTTAAAGAGAGGCTCATCACCGGAGTGTGGGGGACGAGGCCTGAACTGGTGAGTGGGCCAGTGAGATGGTACCCGGTGGGGGCGACAGCAAATACCTCAGAGCCCTCACTGAAGTCTTCGGTGCCCATGGAAGAGGAGGCCTGCCGAGGGAGTTTGGTCTCATAAGCCATGACACTCCATCTGCGCACACAGAGGCAGCCGTCAGCAGGTCAGCCCAACCCCCGGGAAGCTAACAGTCTGACTTTATCCAGAAGCCCTTTCTCTCCACTCTGCGATCCATAATTGAGAACAAGCATCATAACCAGTAAGGCATACAGCCCTCTTGAAGGAGGGGGAAGTGATCCCAGGAAGGAACACCTGCTTCCGCAAGAGACGGGTTCCCCTTCTGCAGAATGCTAAACCTCCCCAACAACCCCCATGACCCGGCCAGCAGCCAGCTCCCCAGGTGTGAGCATTTCACAGGCCCCAAAGGCACAGACACCTCCCTTAAAGAGAGAAGACACAGCAGGGGCAGCCAGAGTGTGCTCAAAATCACATTGCCAATCGCAACTGCAGGATACTTCCTGAGACCATGAAGCATTTTCAGTGAGACCAATTTCCCACAGGCACGTGCTTAGTGGGATTTCCTACTTCTAGCTCAGAACTAAAAGTAGCTCACTCAAAAAGGATGCCAAAGTATTTTAAAACCTACCCAGGACAATTACCCAGAACTCAGATTCTTCTGGGAACAGAACATGGGGAAACGGGACTGCCCTGCCTTGTGGTAAGGCCGACTCTGCTCACAGTGTCCGCAGAGGGCAGAGCCGCCCTCTCCAACACCCCAAGGCCTCCCCGCACCCGAGCACAAGGGCCCAGTTCCTCACCTGTTCTGGTTGTTTTTACCTTTTGCATAATCTGATGAAAAGTTAGAAACTACCAGAAAAAAAGTATTCCTAATCAGGTCTAATTTTTTTTTTTTTTCAACAAACTCTAGCTGAATTTACCAAATGAATTAACTCTCATCTCTCAACTCCCCAACAAGGTAGCTGGGATTTTCTTCTTGTCCTGACAAGGAATCTAAGACACAACAAGGCTGAGTAAAATGTTCAAGTTCATGTAACTCTCAGTGACAGGGCAGGGATTTACATCCCAGATCTGTATGATTCTTTCATGTTTCTTACCAAAGTGTAATTCTCATCCAGTGTTCATGTTAGTTTCAGGTGCAAACACTGATTCAATCATTCTCATTCGGGTCCAATTTCTACAAATAGGTGCACAGGACCTATGTTCTCCAGGGAGTCCAGACTGAGAACACCTGGTCAAGGTGACCTGCCTTGTGTGGCACGAGAACGCCCACCACTCACCGGTCCAGCATCTTGGTGCTGGCTCGTTCCAGCTTTTCCAAGATCTGCGGAAGCTGGGTGTCATCGTCACAGGCGGAGCCCCAGCCTAACACTCGAGCCAGGTCATTCCCTGTGCCAAGGGGCAACACTCCCAGCTGACACTGGCAGGACACAGGGGGGAAGACACAGCATTAAACACCCTTATTACCTACACAGGCAGCTAAGTTCAGTGAGATTCTCCTCTAAGATGGGTGGGCTCTCATAATCTAGGCAGAGCCCACAGAGACCACCGAGGGTCTTCTAAGTTAAAAGATTACAGAACCATCTGAGCCACCCTCTCCCATACCCATTTCTTACCTTGACACTTAATCCTCTATGACCTCTCTGATACAAATTTTCGAAACTCCTTTCCTTCCCATTTTCATTGCTCTGGCCACAATCCTGTCCCTTTCTGTGAGTATCTGTAGACCCCTATAGAGAATCATTCTCTGAGCTCCCCCACCACCTTTCCATCCACTACATCTTACTCACTAATGCCAGGGTCAGCTTCCAAAAACATCACTAGTGTCATTTCACTCCTGGCTTCTAAGTCCTATCAAAAACAGGGTCCAGGACATTCACAGTCTAGTCACCAAACCTGAGCACGCCCCTGCACTCAGCCTCCAGCCTTCCACCTGACCCTCCCCAGAGTGACAGAGTGCACTGCTCAGGCCTGGCCCTCCAGCTGGAACTCTCACTGGGCCAGTTCAGGCTCAGAGAGCTCCCTATATGCTGGATGCCCAAGAACTCAGCCTCCAGCTCCGCATGCAGCATGTGGAAGCGCAGTTGGTCCTCTGCAAGGACAAGGAAGCCCAGCACACCACGAGGAGAGAACCAGGTGCCAGAGCCTTAAAGAAAAGGAGCAGGCTGCACACTGAAGACACAGCGGTGTTCCAGGTGGAGAGGTGACCCATATGCCCCGTCAGGAGTGAGGAAGTCAGAGAAGCAGAGATGAAGGAGCCACACCAGGAGCTCCAGTAAACTGTGTTAAGTCTGAACTTTATCTGAAAGCCAGGGAGCCACCAAAGAACACTCAGAATGAGTGAGGGTGAATGTGCAAAACTGCCCGTGGGGAAGGCCCCAAGTGAGGAGCGGAAAGACAGAGGCCTAGATGGACAGAGGCCCGGGGTCAGCTAAGGTATATTCAGCAGCACATAGGAGGTAGCCTAGACACTGGAGTATAATGCCAGTGATTAACTACAACATGAGGGAGGGCGAGGGAAGAATCCAGAACAACTGTCAGATTTCTGGCTTAGATGTCTGGTGGATGGTATTTTCAGACTCCAGGGAAAGAAATGCAGGCTGGGTGGGGCTGAGCAGTAGGCTCTGTGCTGAAAATGCCAAGCTTGAGGCACTCTGAGGCAAGGAGGCAGTCCAGCGGGCAGCCAGGAAAAAGAGAAACAGAGAAAGGGTGAGGGTGGAATCTTAGGGAAGCCAGGCAACTGGGGGAGTGACCAGGACCAAGTGCCACAGAGAAGCCAAAGGAGATGGATGCTCAGTGAATTCAGCCAAATGGATGTAAACAGATGACTGGCCTCCCTGGCTTCCTGACTAGTGATAATGAACTTGTAAATAATCCCAGACCCAAGTGTACTAGTCCACCTTCACCACTAGGGGACAGTACGTGCCTGAGCAGAGCAATCCACCTGCACAGGCCCGGTTCAGATGGGCCGCCTCTCGGCATCATCACCGGGCCCAGGGCTCACCACAGACAACAGAAGACCAAGCAACACTAAGCAACACCAAGCAACTAAGACCAGCAACACTAAGAGTCAGGAGCAAGGCTACGTCTCTGAAAAACATGCCCAGGTCAGGTCGAAGATTTGAAAAACCTATGTTGAAAGCAAATGACAAACTAGGAAAAATAGGACCAACGAGAAATTTATATCCCTAATAATTCTTAGAAAATGTTTTAAAAAGGTAAATATCATAACAGAAAACTAGGCAAAAAACATGAACACCTGATTCATCTAAAAATTCATAGTTAACCAAGATGTTTGACTTCATCAGTATTGAAGAAATAAAAATCAAGCCTACGTTTTTTGTCTACTTAGGCAAAACTAAGAAGATAAGCAACAGACAGTGAAGGGGTGAAGGGACAGCTTTTGCAGCATCAAGAAGGGAAACTGGCGCAGCCCCAACCGAGAGCAACCTCAGCCTGCAAGGAGCAGGGAGGCAAGACAACCTGGGCTACATGGTTCCGCCAATGGAAAACCATCACAAGGCTCTCTATTTACTGATGAGTGGCACAAGGCAAAACACAGTAACAGGACTGTGGGTAATGTGAATCTGTTTAAATTAAAACAGCATCATATCATACACTATAAATATATATGTTGACAGAAGGTCTGAAAGACAGTCACTGAAATGTTAGTGGCAGTGGTTAATGCTGGGGGGTGGGGAATGAGGATGATGGAGCAAAGTGGAAAATCAATGACCATTTTTTTGTTTTCCAATCAGGAAAATCTATTTTTAATTTAGTAGCAATGAAAACAAAACAAAAGAAACAAAAAAACAAAGAAAGACATTAAGTCCAGTGAACCCTGTGACCTAAGATTCTCATCTACTGCCCTCTCCCCACGAGCAGCAGATTCTACCACTATCCAATAGAAGCCAGTAGAGCACCGTGGGATGGCAGTCCCACCTAACTTGCTCCTGCCTGGGACCTCCAAGGACTGGACTTTCTTTTGTAGCTCCTTTCACTTCTAACTGTGATGTTCTCATTCCTACAGCACAGCTCCTGAGCCCGGTGATGCCATCAGGCTGCCCACTCTTCCCTCTGAAATCCTCGCCACATCCTGCTAAGGGGACAAGGAGCATCACAGAACCAGAGCATCACTCTCCCCCGGCTGGGCCCCTACATGGCCACGTACCTGTTTATGAAGATTGAGGCTGTCGATTTCAGAGAGAACCCAGCCAACACTGCCATCCCCACCACAAACCAGAATCCGGAATGTATCAAACTTCTGGAATAAGCGTAAGCTGCAGGGAAAAGAGAATGTCAAAGAAATGAGGTCCATTTTAAGGACAAATGATGGTCAGCAAGTCCTGAGCCAAAACTCCCCATCTTTACTCCTCTCAGCCGACCTGTGTCCCCGCCCCCGCTGTGAATAGGCCTTTGGAAGCCAGAGCCCAGGTGTGCTCAGGCTCAGCCCACTGGGCTTCCCACCCATGCCTCTGTGCCCACTGCCCCTCACTCACATAGCTCAGGAGCCCTAGGCTACTGCCCCTCCCTCCCAGGCATGAGATCCATCAAGTTCCCCTCAAATTTGTCTCCATCTCCCTCCTGTGCTCCTCTTGGGCACGCTGCTACAGGCATTGTCCCTTCAGAACACTACAGCCTTCTGCTCATTCCTCACCCTCCTCCTGAAAGGCCTTCTCCAGGTTTTGGCTTCAGGGACCATACAGATACCAATGACCTGAATGACGACCTCCAGGCCTTCCTGAAGGAAAACACTTCACCCATCTACGAGAACATGTCACTCCATATTCTACAGGCACCTCCTCAATCTAAGCTTCCTTCCTCAGAGAATGGCAGCCTCCTCCCTACCTCACATCTTCAGGACCCCTCCAATTCATGCCACCAGCATGACCTTCCCAAAAGTCTAGCTTTATTATTTTAAATAGGCTTCACATCCAGCAGGGAGCCCAACATGGAGCTTAAACTCACGACCCTGAGATCAAGACCTGAGTTGAGATCAAGAGTTTGATGCTTAACTGACCGAGCCCCTCAAGGCACCCTAACGTCTAGCTTTAGAAGTTGCCACTTGTTTCCAGCAAAGGTTCAGACCTCTCAGCCTGCAGCTGCCTGCTACCTGTCCCAGCTCCACTGCTCTCCCAGCCACCCCACCGTGTCCTCACCTCTCTGCACACAGAGCACCCTCTGCCTACCAGGCTGCCCACCTCCCTCTGTGCCACTGGAACACTAACTCTTCTCCAGCGCCAGCTTGGCACAGAGACTGAGAGACTCTCCAGTTCATTTGTATGCTCCTTCCCTGGACTCCTTAATAATCTGTACATAGTCCTGTTCGCACCACAGATCGTCCTGTCCTGTGACCCTGACTACCCGTTTGTGTGCTGGGCACCCTGAACACAAGGTCCCTACATTACTTGGCCTTGCATCTGGCACAGAGTCCTGGCCAGAGGAAGTCCTCAGAAAACAAACAGGGATGAGTGACACAGCACGAAACTCAGGCTATCAGCAGGGCTGAGGGCCTGAAGCAGCAAGACTGCACCTGACCTTCAGGTTGTGAGAGAAATGGCCAGGTGTGCTCCCTTGTGAACACTGGTCTCTCTCAGGCCTTCCTTCTCTGGAGAAGATGGGACACGTCGACGGGGAACCAGGAAAATGAAGCAGGGCCTCCAAGTTTTGTGGTGAACTGCAGGAGGTCGTTGCTTCCCAGAAACGGGAACTTACTAAACCCACACCCACGGCACCCCCGCAGGGGCTCCCACAGGGGGCTGGTCCCCAGCAAACTCCTAGGGCAACTGCAGGGGGCAGGGTGGGGACTTGCCAGGCCTGCCCCGCCCATTCCATAGTCCACCCCCCTCCCACGACCCCCACCCCCGGTCTACAGGCCCAGTTTGGGATACAAAGGCTTGTGATGATTCCACCACTGGTCCCATTTTTTAACTAAAATGACTTTTTTTTTAAGACTCCCAAACCAAGAATGTGCTCCCACACACAGACCAATAGTTGAGCAGTCCATGTGCAGAAATGCATGGAGCATGGCCTCTGAGGACCAGGCCAGCAAGCTGCCACCCGTGACTGCTTCCCAGCAGGGCCTTGCTACCCATGGGGAAAATCGACATGCCAGACCCCTAGGATGCCAGTGGACATGCTCCTTTCCCCTGTCAGGGGCCCAAGCTCCTGCTCCAGCAATACCTGGCTCCAGAACACCACACTCCCAAGAGCCTCCGAGGCCAAAACACACCAGAGAACACGTTCTCTGAACAAATATCCTGGACAATCTCCTTCCAGGCAAGGCCACCTCCTAGAACCCTACCTTGAACTGGTGCTGCCAAGCAAGGAAGCTAAGAGCTCGTTACAGCAGCAAATGTTCTCCAAAAACTACACAATGTACAAAAGAAAAAAGAACACACCTTGATCCCCAGCTAACAGAGAAAGGCCTAATTACTTTGCCACACACACTGGGCTTCACATGTCTGCACATGTCACATGCCCCCCCAATGAAGATTCTCCCTAGGGGCCTCACTGGAGAAACACATCCTCCTCAGTCCCAGGCTCCACTACAGAGAACCAGAGGGACCTCTAATGGCCAGCGTGAGGACAAACTCATGTTGACAGACACGAAGAGCAGGCAGCTGTGACAGGAGGTAACAGGAGGGAACTGATTTCAAAGTGTGTCTGCACAACTGAACGACACACGTGAAAGCTAGAAAGACAAGCAGCTCTACTTGCTGTTCAACAGAGACTATTTTTATTTAAATTTGTCTGTATCTTTGAATCATTTTGTTCACAAGAAATGCATTATCTTCAAACGTTTTTAGAACTCCAAGAAAGATCAACTTTATAAGCTTCCTACCCAAGGTGTGGTCCTCCGTTCATGAGGTCAAAGACCTGGGCGGGGTTCAGCAGCTGTTTGAATCTTCTGAGGAACTTCACACCCTGGTTGTCGCCACTTTTCGAATTGACAAAGACCAACAGTGGGCTTGTGCAGGATGGAGGGCACGTGGCCTTCCAGAAGCCTGGATGTGAGGATGGAAAGGAGAGGGAAAAATGAGAAAGCTATCCAAAAGCCCAGTGGGGGCCCTATCATATAAAAAAGCAGCCAACACCTGCAAGAGACCTGTAACTTCCATGTGTATGCCCAGTCACCAGCCAGAGATCAAAAAACAATCTTCCCCATCCCCATGGAGAAGGATGGGGGTCCCAGGCAGTTTGACTTTGTGCTTACATGACTCAAGTTCAGAAAGGCCATGTACCTCACTGCGTCCTTCCCTCTTGCTCTCAATGTGGAGGAGCTAGTTCCTAAGATCATACCCCAATTTCCCACCTTCTACCAAGGGCTGTGAACATACACCGTCATCTACCACCTGGATAGGGGAGCAGGTGTGGGTGAGTATGCTGATTCACATCTGCTGCCCGATGGAAGCCAGCAGATGGAGAGCACAGTGCACCAGCTCCCGTCCAAGTGTGCTCAACAGCCACTAGATTCCTTTACCACCTCTGTGCACATCGTCTCACCCCAGCCGCCAGGCCTGACTACTTCCCGACCTCATCCCCAAATCACCAGCGTCACCCACCCATGCAGGGAAGGGGAGAACGTGGGTGAGCCAGGAGAGCACGAGGCACCCACCATCAGAATCGATGCTGTTGAGCGCCGTGGGTGGGATGACCGACACCTTGCACAGGCCCAGCGGGCACTTGGTCTGTAAGGACTCTTTACAGAACGTATGCACCTGAAACACATCACAAGGGGTCACCGGCATCCCCCGGAACACTCCCTGCCACTGCGGGAGTGGGCACTTCAGGGGCTGGCTGAGAACGCACAGGGAGCAGGTGCCAGGCCCATGCAGCCTCCCCACTCACCATGGCCTTGCACCAGAGGCAGCGCCAGTCCTGCAGGCGCAGCACACTGCCACACGTCTTGTCGCACACCGTGCACTTGGCACTCACAGGCAGGTTTCCTTCCAGCCACTGATGAGGCATGGCAATCTGCAAAGCACAGAGACATGTACACTAGGGATGTCCCCAGAGCCCCACACACAGTCAAGGAAGCCCTCATGCGAAAACACTCTGGAATAACTCAACCAAGACCTGCTCCTCGACATAAGCAGGGGGAGGGCAGGGTCTGCAGCATGCTGCCTGGCACTCCACTCCTGCCCCCGGTGGGCACAACACGACTCACAGGGATAGGCCAGGCTGAGAGGCGCAGTGGACCGTGCCGAACCCCCCACACCCAGGGCGAGCAGGAGAACTGAGCACAGGCCAGTAGGGGCAGAAGGCCCTCTGCTCTGATGCCAACATGAGTGGGAGAGGGCCGGTGCAGGTTCGGCAGGTTCCCCCATGCATACCCCGTCCTCATCCTCAATGATGTCCTTCCCAATGGAGGCCAGCGTGGTCCACTTGCAGTTGTTGGTTGCGCGCACTGCACACCGTTTGTGGGCCTTAAATTTGCACACTGTGAGAGAACAGATGCGGGACCGTCAAGCCTCGACCCCGAGCCTCGCTCGGCACAGTGCTCCCCGTGCTTGAGGAGGCAGTCCAGCACGACCTGCCCTACTCTTCCAGGACCGCCAGGAACGAACATGAAGCACACCTGGTATTGTAAACAATATAGCAGAGGCACGCACAGAGTCTGAGCACAGTGAGACCAGCATCCAGGACCGCAGGCATCCACTTCATGGGACTGCACACGGGCTATGACCCAACTCCTCAGCCCTGCCCAGGAGCACGAGTGCCACCGCGAACCATGCTGCATGTACGGTCACCGAAATTTAAAAATCACAGGATTTCTATGTCACCAAATTGTCTTTTTTCCCACCATTTTTTTAAAAAAGATTTTATTTATTTAGGGGCACCTGGGTGGCTGAGTCAGTTAAGTGTCCAACTCTTGATTTCAGCTCAGGTTCATCTCAGGGTCCTGGGACGGAGCCCCATGTTAGGTTCCATGCTCCTGCTTCTCCCTCCTCTCCCTCTGTCTCACCCCTTGACTCTCACTCTGTCAAATAAATAAATCTTTTTTTAAAAGTTTTTTTTTTTCATTCAAGAGAGTGTGAGTGCATGGGGGGAAGGTGCGGCATGGACAGAGAGGGAGGGAGAGGGACAAGCAGACTCTGTGCTGAGCACGGAACCCAACATGGGGCTCGATCTCACAACCCTGAAATCATAACCTGAGCTAAAATCAAGAGCTGGACACTTAACCAACTGAGCCACGCAGGCGCCCCCCACAACCATTTTTTTTTTTAATTTGTCAGAGAGAGAGAGAGAGCAAGCACAGGCAGACAGAGTGGTAGGCAGAGGCAGAGGGAGAAGCAGGCTCCCTGCCCAGCAAGGAGCCTGATGTGGGACTCGATCCCAGGACACTGGGATCATGACCTGAGCCGAAGGCAGCTGCTTAACCAACTGAGCCACCCAGGCGTCCCCCACAACCATTTTAAATGTACAAATCATTCTTAACCTCACAGGCAGTACAAGAACAGGAGCAGGCGGGGAACAGGCCCAGGGTCCAGAATTGGTCTGCCTCCACTCCTGCCCTCTGCTCTGAGCACCGCTGTAAGCTGCCCTCCAGGTCCAGAAGAGCATGTTTAATGGGTTTATCCACAGCTCAGTTTACTGAAGGGCATACCTACCTCGGAGCACACAGATTTGTAACCTCTTTTCCTCTGTGTTCTTCATGTTTCTTCTTGGTGTCTCATTACCACCACTTCACTTTTTACTTTGTTCCGTTACTAATACAAAATAATTTATCGGACTCCTTAGTAGGTAAAACAAACAAGCACGGAGTCCCAGAAATTACTTTCTACTGACTGATTTATGGGGACCATTCAAGAGTTTCTAAGGTTTCATCAGGTCCAACCTCAGACCACGTTTCCCAGCAGAATACCACGCCACTCATACCTTCACAGGACAGCCCGTGTGATGTGACCCCGGACAGAGCCTCCCGGCACACGTTGCAGTAGGTCGGCCTCGCGTGGGAGCAGGCGTACCAGTTGTGCATCCCTGAGAAATGGTCCATGCTGTACTGGGTAGGCTGCAAGAACAGAAGAGGGATGGCAAAGATAAGGTGTCCCTTCAACATCCCTGAATGTGGTAAGTTGAATGGGATTCAATAAAGTTTCCAAGAGAAGAGAGGAGAGAACAGCGTCAGCCAAAAGGACAAGCAACAAGCCTTAATTTTACAAGGAATATGTGAGAAAGTAAGTGCCAGGCGCCTCAGTCCACACATGGCTGATGCTCCACGGCAGAATATTAATGGGCTGGCAATAAGAAGGAATGTTTCTCTTTCCAGACCTCAAAGTGCTCCCTGTTCTGGACGGTTTTCAGCGCTGCGATCCACTCTTCCATTTCTTTCCTGTTATCGGCACACAAGATGAGTTTTCTACACGGAGTGATGACCTAGAAAGAAACAAGAAATACAGGCAATAGAGCAATGAACAAAGGACAAACACTAACAACTGTAAAACTTCCAAAAATCTACTTTCACTACACATATTTTTTTAATGAAAAAGGGCAGACTCATTCAGATTCTCAATTGAACCAAACATAAAAACGATCATCATGGATCATTAAAAATCAAGAAAAGTCTCAAACTCAAAAAACAATCAAATTTAGTTTATACATTCACCAAAAATCAACTTCAGCAGGCATTCACCAACCAACTACCACTTAGACCATGGTAATAAACCACAGGAAGTTTTTAAAAAAGAAATAAAACACAACGGCTATCACTCCAAAGAGCTCACAGATTGAGGTCCAGCACCTGAACAGTCTAGGAAAAGCATTTCAAATGTATCATACATAATGTTCTTATATAAAACCCTGTATTGTGTAACAAGAGAAAAACAACCAGCTACTATACTCAAGAGCTTGAACAACTTAACTGGAAATGAAGAACCTGGTAGTAATCAACAAATGAAAATTGTATCTACAATATATAAAGAGTTTTTAAAAATCAGTAGAAAAATCTTTCTTAACAAAAAAAGCCATGAACTTGCATTTCACAGAAGAAATACAAAGGGCTAATAAATAAAAAGATGCTTAACCGCTCTAGTCATTGGGGAACACAGATGAAAGTAGCCAACTATTTTTCACCTATCAGGCTGGCAAAGTTTTGAAAAATGGTAATCTGGTGCTGGCAGAAGTATGGAAGAAAAGAGTTCTCCTCAAGCAATGATGGGAGCTAAATACAGTATAAACTTTTTAGGGAAAAATTTAAAAATTTTGGTAAACATTGTCAAAAGCTGTAACATTTTATGTATTTTGTTTTGTAATGATGCAAAATATCTACATGATTCCAAAGTCAAATCTAAAAAACAGGTACAGGGGCACCTGGGTGGCTCAGTGGGTTGAAGCCTCTGCCTTCAGCTCAGGTCATGATCTCAGGGTCCTGGGATCGAGCCCCGCATCAGGCTCTCTGTTCCACGGGGAGCCTGCTTCCCCCTCCTCTCTCTGCCTGCCTCTCTGCCTACCTGTGATTTCTGTCAAATAAATAAATAAAATCTTAAAAAAAAAAAAAACAGGTACAGTCAGAAGTCCAGCTTCGACTTGTGTCCGCCCAACCCTGGTTCCCTCCTATCCCCGTCGGCAGCTTTTAGAAAATAAGCACGAGTATGGTTTATCCTTCCTTTTTAAGACAGATGCAAACACATATATCTATTCATAGTCCCCCTTTTTAAAACATTAGTATATCACACATATTTTTCTCTGCCTTTGCTTTTTCATGTATTATCTACCCTGCCCACCTCTCCTCAGCAACATGGAGTGTTCCCTCGCTCTCTCTTACAGCTGCTGCACAGGGCTCCGCTGGACAGAAGCACCAGAGTGAGTCTATTCAACCAGGTCCCTATTAACAGAAACCTTACGTTGTTAAAAATCCTTTCCTATCTCAAATAGTGCTGCAATGAATAGCCTTTTCACTGACCTCACATACTTCCCAGCATATTTGGGAGAAAAGTTCCTAGAAGCAGAACTGCCCAAAGAGCAAGCACATATGTAATTTTGCTGCCAAATTCCCTCCACAGGGCTGTTGCCATCTGCATTCCCACCAGCAGTGTTAGGAAAATGCCTGCTTCCCCAATAAAATATGTTACTTAACTTTTGGATTTTGGCCCAACTTAACAGCTTTAGTTTATACTATCAGCACCCAATTTAAATTATTAGATGATCATGTTTCTGGTTCAGAAAATTTAGAAATGGTATTTTATTAATTATCTCTTTGGTGATTTCTGTAACCACCTATAAATCTTAATCACTGAAGGGGATAATTAGAACTGGATCACAAATCCATGGTCATTCTCTCATGTCACCAGGATAACTACACATAGGGGCCAGACTGGGGAAGCTGGGGGCGGGAGGGGTAGTGAGCTGGAGGACAGAGAAAACAGACAACTGGAGAAGCTGGGTTCCCCTCCCGAGGGTGGGGGTATGGAGTGGCAGCCACTGTCCTTTACACATGGAGAGCATCGTGAACCGCCCATATCCCAGGATCTGCCCAGCAAGCACATGCTGAGTGTCTGCTCTAGATCTGAGATCCCAAGACTATGACAGGCCAGGTTCCTACTCACACAGAACTTACCCTGGGGAGAGACAGAAAAACAAGAAAACAGGTTCAGACACTGACACAGGTCCTGAAGACAACGTGGGTGTGGGAATGGGGCTGGTGGATGCTTTGTACAGACAGGGTGGTCATGGGAGAGCTGGCAACTGCCAAAGACCTGGGGTCAGTGCTTTAAGGCATTTTCATCAGTAACTGTCTATAAAATCTCAGAAAACATTTCTTTATTATTCATTCTGAGGTGAGATCTAATATTTAAAAATTTTTATCAGTGTAGTAAATCCAGTTAAAGAAAGAATATGCTTTCTTTTCATAACTCAGGGACTATATTAAGAGTTATGTAGGGGCACCTGGGTGGCTCAGTGGTTTAAGGCCTCTGCCTTCAGCTCAGGTCATGATCCCAGGGTCCTGGGATCGAGCCCCACATTGGGCTCTCTGCTCAGCAGGGAGCCTGCTTCCCCCTCTCTCTGTCTCTGCCTGCCTCTCTGCCTACTTGTGATCTCTCTCTCTGTCAAATGAATAAATAAAATATTTTTTAAAAAAGAGTTATACAATACAATAGTTAAGAGAACAATGACATTTTTTTTATGTCCTTTCTATTTTAGGTCTTGCTTCTGCTACTCCTGACAACCTTTACAAGATGAAGTGCCCATATTATTCCAGAACTTGGCCTATGTCATCTGAGAAGATGGATCTTTGGGCCCATCGTCTTCCACAAGCGAAAGGAGGGGGGTACCATGGAATAGCTTCATGAGTACTGGGCACCACGAGGCAGCAAGTTATAGACAAAACTGTTGTGTTTAAAGACAGGGAATAATAGGAAACAAACGATAGATGACATCCCTTCCTCAATCTGTGTGACTGTTTACAGGGAGTAAACACAGATAAATGTCCAAGAACCTGGTTTCAGCTCTTTTAAAAAACTCTTACTTGTGCAGGTGTGAAGAAGCCTCAGACAGACTCATATTTGAACCCTACCCGGCCACTGACTGGCCAGGAAACATGGGCAGACTGTCATTGTTTCTATTCTGGAAAAGGAGGATAAAAGTTAGCTACCTGGGTTGTTATGGGTCTGAAAGGGACCCATGTGCACAAACCTTGCACAGGGCCCAACGAGTGGTTTTAGGACATCCCTCCGGGTCTGAAGCCCTGACGAGCTGTGTGAGCCAGAGCACCTACCTCCACACACCCCTCTGAACACAGGGGCTATCATGTTGCTGTCACACCCCAGTGTCATCCGAGTGTGGAGGCATGCTCTCTCTCACACACACACACCAGCGCTGCTCCAGGCTCTCGGGCCTGATCTTAGAGCAGTATCTATTTGACAGGACCATGTGGCAGTTCCCTCCTGAGACCGTTCCAGTACTAACAGTCCATGTTCCAGACCAGGGAATTGTCACAGAAGACTCCCACCAAATAAAAGTCTATCTCTGCTTCTGTCCCATCATGTTCTGTCACCTTTGAGACAGAATCTATATTTCTTAGCGGTCCATAAGACTGGTCATGACTCCATCTCCTTGAAAGGCTCCTCCTCACGCTGGTCTCCTGGCAAGGTCCTCAACAGCCTTCTAGCTCTGAGGAAGCTTCCCAAACACCAACTAGCAGTGTCACACACCCCAACAAAGGCTCCTACCTATCCCTCTTTGTTTCCCTAACACCAGCCTGGGGCCAATGCACAAGAAAAGTGGGGACAGAAGGGTCTCCTCAGAAGAAAAGGAAAATGAGCAACTGCCAGTAAGAGAGCTGTCCTGCACAGGGCTTCTTCTCCAGTTCCTTGATCTGGGAGACAGAGGGTGCAGGACAGGCCCCAGGAGAGAAGGAGGTGCTGGATGAGACCTCTCCTGGTGCTCATCTAACTCACAGGACAGGAAGAAGGCAGGAAGAGATGTTCCTACAAATAAAACTGTCCTCTGCTTGGATAGCAGCCAAGACCACAACTCTTAGAAGCCAAGGAATGGTGCATAAAGGGTAAAACTCTTCCCACTATTCCCAAAATCCAGCCTGCACACAGAAAAGACTTCAGAAACCAAAAATGCCCTGTATTTTTCAAGCAAAGAAATGGCACACATAACTAAATCAACTGAAATGGTAAACGCAAATTAAAAGGAGGATCATACATGAACTTGACAGGACCAATCAGTGACATAAGAGATTCAGTGATAAATAAGCACACTTGGTACCAAGGGAGGGGGCAGAGTAAAACTACAGAGCAAGAAGACAGACCACGACATGGATACCCACTAACCAGAGAATGAAAGCACTCTGCAGACCTTGAAGCTGGCAAGACGAGAGAGACTGAAAGAGAAAGGATATCACAGACAGAATGGTGGGAGCATTTCTCTCCTAATCCTCAGAGGCAGGCCAGGAAAGCCATAAACCAAGGTGAATCTTCAGACACTTACTGAAATTCTCCTGAGGGTAGGAGAACTTAAAAATCAGTAAGAAAAGGGCATCTGAGTGGCTCAGTCAGATAAGCTTCCAACTCTTGGTTTCGGCTCAGGTCATGGTCTCAGGGTCATGGGATCGACCCCTGCCTGCATCAGGCTCCCAGCTCAGCATGGAGTTCCCTTGAGATTCTCTCTCTCAGGCACCTGGGTGGCTCAGTTAGTTAAGCGTCTGCCTTTAGCTCAGGTCATGATCCCAGGATCAAGTCCTGCATTGGGCTCCCTGGTCAGTGGGGAGCCTGCTTCTCCCTCTACCCCTCCCCCAGCTTCTGCGCTTGCTCGCTCTCTCTCAAAAATAAATAAATAAAATCTTAAAAAGAGAGACTCTCGGGGCACCTGGGTGGCTCAGTGGGTTAAGCCTCTGCCTTCAGCTCAGGTCATGATCTCAGGGTCCTGGGATCGAGCCCCGCATTGGGCTCTCTGCTCGGCGGGGAGCCTGCTTCCCCCCCTCTCTCTCTGCCTGCCTCTCTGCCTACTTGTGATCTTTGTCAAATAAATAAATAAATAAATAAATAAAATCTTTAAAAAGAGAGAGAGACACTCTCTCTCCCTCTGCCCCCCCCACTTGTTCTGATAAATATTTTCAAAAAATGAAAAAATCAAAACCATCAGTAAGAAAAGAGGCCAACTAACAGAAAAATGGACAGAAGATTCAAACAGTTATTTAACAATCAATCAATAAGGCATATGAAAGTGCATTCAATCTTGTTAGTAATCTAGGAATTGGACATTAAAATCCCAGCATGCTGTACCTTTTACAGGGGCTGAACTGAAAAAGATGGACATCGAGTATCGGTGAGGATGCAGGTCACCTAGAATACCCATCCAATGCTAGCCGGAAGGCACTTTGGGGCAACTACTGTGGAAAACAGTAAAGCTGAACTCATGTATAGCCTATGGCTCAGCAATTCCACCCAAACACTCCTCATCAAAACCCACACAAATATTTATGGCAACACTACTGTTAACAGGCCTACAATGAACACAACCCAAACACCCAGCACTGGTAGACTGGATTAATATACTGTAATATATTAATATAACAGAAAACCACAGAACAAGGAGAATAAACCATCTACTGCTAATAACACAATGTATTCTACAATACTGAAATAAAGAAGCCAGACACAAAAGAAGATTCGTGTTTATAAAATCTCATATGCATATATTAAGTTAAGATAAACCAGTCAAAGCTAATCAATGGTGTTAGAAGCTAGCTGCTTCCGGTAGTTGCTTTTGGGAACAAGGATACCTGAGAGAGCTACTGGAGGCTGCTAATGTTCTGTTTCTTTATCTGGAACTTCCATCAAGCTGTGCACTTGGAGTAAGTGTACTTTTCCATATGATGCTCTATTTCAGTTAAAAAGGATACAGAATTTGGAATAAAACCAACCATATAACTGAATCAAAAGAAAAATGGCACAGCTGCACAGACTCTTAAATAAAGTCTGGTTAGAAACACAAATGTAGAAGAACTAGGCAAAAGAAGATGGAAATGTGCGAATGAACATGAGAGACTAGCAGAGCTATTCTATTTTTTTTTTTTTTAAGAGCTATTCTAAAATAGTGTTAGAAATGGATCCAGGGGCACCTGAGTGGCTCAGTCAGTTAACCATCTGACTACTGATTTTGGCTCAAGTCATGATCTCAGGATCATGAGATCGAGCCCTGCCACCAGCTCTAAGTTTAGCACAGAGTCTTCTAGTCCCTCTCCCTCTCCCCACCGCAAACTCTCTTTCTCTCTCTCTCTCCCTCTCTCTCAAATAAATAAATAAATAAATAACTCTTTAAAAAAAAAAAAAAATAGGGGCACCTGGGTGGCTCAGTTGGCTGAGCATCTGCCTTCAGTTCAGGTCATGATCTCAAGGTCCTGGAATCGAGCCCCACACTGAGGTCCTTGCTCAGCACAGAGTCTGCTTCTCCCTCTCCCTCTCCCCCACAACTCATGCTGTCTCCCTCCCTCACCCTCTCTCTCTCAAATGAATAAATAAAATCTTTTTTTTAAGATTTTATTTATTTATTTGACAGAGATCAAAAGTAGGCAGAGAGGCAGGCAGAGAGAGAGGGGTAAGCAGGCTCCCTGCTGAGCAGAGAGCCCAATGTGGGGCTCGATCCCAGGATCCTGAGATCATGACCTGAGCCGAAGGCAGAGGCTTAACCCACTGAGCCACCCAGGCACCCCTGAATAAATAAAATCTTAAAAGAAAAAATGGATCCAAACACAGGGGAAAATGTTTAACTCATAAAATAAATGCAAATTAAAATTATTAAATTTTTTTTTTCTTTACCTACCGGATTAATAGAGTATCAAAAGTTTGATAACAGGGGCACCTGGGTGGCTCAGTGGGTTAAGCCTCTGCCTTCGGCTTAGGTCATGATCTCAGGGTCCTGGGATTGAGCCCCACAACAAGCTCTCTGCTCAGCAGGGAGCCTGCTTCCTCCTCTCTCTCTGCCTGCCTCTCTGCCTACTTGTGATCTCTATCTCTGTCAAATAAGTAAAATCTTAAAAAAAAAAAAAAAAAGTTTGATAACAGACCCTGTTGCATTTCACATGCTACAGTATAAATGAACACAACTCCTATGGGGAACATTAGTGGAATCAAGGAAGCTTTTTATTTTTAAAGATCCATTTATTTGAGAGAGAGAGAGAGAGAGAGAGCGAGGGAGCATGTGCATTTGCATGCATGAGTAAGGGGAGAGGCAGAGGGAGAGAATCTTCAAGCAGACTCCCCGCTGAGCACAGAGCCTGACATGGGGCCCGATCTACTGACCCATGAGATCATTACCTGAGCCAAAACCAACACTCTGACGCTTAACCAACTGAGCCACCCAGGCACCCCAATCTAGCAAACTTTAAAATATACTTCTTTGTCTTAGCAACAGTGCCTCTATAAATTTAATCCAACAAATATGTCTTCATGAGAACCGCCATATCATGGTCACTCATTGTAAAGACAGTAAGAGTGGAAATAACTCAAATACTCATCAAGGTAAGCCTGGTAGAGACTGACTACACAAATTGTGGTACATTCATAAAATGAAATACTACATAGCCACTAAAGAGAGCGAAACTACTTCTTCATGCACTTACAGGGAACAACCTCTCAGAGGTATTGTCAAGTGCTCAAAGCAAACTGCAGGAACATTGTGGGCGAAGAAGGAAAAAGACTGGTTGCCTCTAATGAGGGGATCGCTGCAAGCCAGGAAACCTTTATAAACATTTTATCCTTTCAATTTCTGTACCATGTATGTGAATTCTTTATTTAAAAAAAATTATTGGGGCGCCTGGGTGGCTCAGTAGATCTGCCTTCAGCTCAGGTCATGATTCCAGAGTGCTGGGATCGAGCCCCTTGGTCTCTCTGCTCAGCAGGGAGCCTGCTTCCCCCTCTCCCTCTGCCTGCCTACTTGTTATCTCTCTCTGTCAAATAAATAAAATATATATTTTTAATTATTAAAACAAATAAAGCCTTGTGGCTGATTTCTCATTGCATAGCACTGTGGTCAGAAAAGATGCACGATATGACTTTGGGTTTTTTTGCATTTGTTTAGACTTGTTTTGTGGTCTAATATCTCATCTATCCTGGAGAATGTCCCATGTGCACTTGTAAAGACTGTATATTCTGCTGTTTTAGGATGGAATGTTCTATGCCTATTAAATCCACTGGGTCCAATGTGGAAATTTGGAAAGACCACAAACACATGGAGGTTAAACATGCTACTAAACAATGAAACCAAGAAATCAAAAATTACATGAAAACAGCATAGCCCAAAATCTTTGGGATGCAGCAAAAGTGGGTTCTAAAAGGGAAGTCTATAGCAATACAGGCCTATCTCAAAAAGCAAGAAAAATCTCAAATAAACAACCCAACTTTACACCTAAAGGAGATAGAAAAAGAACAATCAAAACTCAAACCCTGCAAAAGGAAGGAAATAATCAAGATGAGAGCAGAAATAAATGATATAGAAACAAAACAAAACAAAACAAACAACAAATCAATGAAACAAGGAGCTGATTCTTTGAAAAGATCAGCAAAATAGATAAACCTCTCACCAGATTCATCAAAAGAGAGAGAGAGGAAGAGAGGGAAAAAGGACTCAAACAAAATCATTAATAAAGAGGAGAAATAACAGCCAACACCACAGAAATAACAATTATAACAAAGTATTATGAAAACCTATATGCCAACATTGTTGGACAACTTCTCAGAAGAAATGGATAAATTCCTAGAAACATATAAACCACCAAAACTAAAGCAGGAAGAAACAGAAAACTTGAACAGACCAATTACCAGCAATGAAACTGAATCAGGAGACGTGCCTGGGTGGCTTAGTCATTAAGCATCTACCTTCAGCTCAGGTCATGATCCCAGGGTCCTGGGATCAAGTCCCACATCAGGCTCCCTGCTCAGCAAAGAACCTGCTTCGCCCTCTTTCTCTGCCTGCGGCTCTGCCTACCTGTGCTCTTTCTGTCAAATAAATAAAATTTTTTTTAAAAAAGGCAGTAGGGATCAAAACAGTATGTTCTAGCATAAAAGAGACACACAGATCAATAGAATGGAACAGAAAACCCAGAAATAAACCCACAATTATATAGTCAATTAATCTGCAACAAAGGAGGCAAGAATATGCACTGGGGAAAAGTCTCTTCAACAAATGGTGTTGGGAAAACTGGACAGCTAGCTACATGCTAAAGAATGAAACTGGGCCATTCCTTTCACCATATAAAAAAAAAAAAATCAAAATGGATTAGATCTAAATATGAGGCCTGAAACCATAAAAATCCTTGAAGAGACAACAGGCAGTAATTTCTCTGACATCAGCCGCAGCAACATTTTTCTAGATTTGTTTCCCGAGGCAAGGGAAATGAAAGCAAAAATAAACTATTAGGACTACATCAAAATAAAAAACTCCTGCAAAGTGGAGGAAACAATCAACAAAACTAAAAGGCAACCTACTGAATAGGAGAAGGTGTCTGCAAATGACATAGCCAATAAAGGGTTAGTATCCAAAATATATAAAGGACAGATACAACTTAACAAAAAAATACCCAAATAATCCAATATAAAAATGGGCAGAAGATACAGACAGACATTTCTCCAAAGAAGACATACAGATGGCCAACAGACACATGAAAAGATGCTAGACATCACTCATCATCAGGGAAAAGCAAGTTAAACTACAATGAGATATTATCTCACACCTGTCAGAATGACTAAAATCAACAACATAAGAAACAACAGGTGTTGGCAAGGATGAGGAGAAAGGGGAACCCTTCATGCACTGTCGGTGGGAATGTGCACTGGTGCAGTCACTGTGGAAAACAGTATAGAGGGTCCTCAAAAAATTAAAAATAGAACTGCCCTAAGACAGCACACTACTGGGTATTTACCCAAAGAATATAAAAACACTAATTCAAAGGGATACATGCACCCCTATGTTTACTGCAACATTATTACAATAGCCAAGATATGGAAGCAGCCCAACCATCTAGTGATGGATGAATGGATAAAGATGTAGAGTGTGTGTGTGTATGTGTGTGTGTCTGTGTGTGTGATGGAATGGATGGAATGGAATATTATTCAGCCATAGAAAAGAATGATATCTTGCCATTTGCAACAACATGGATGGAGTTAGACAGTGTAATGCTAAGTGAAATAAACCAGTCATAGAAAGACAAATACCATGTGATTTCACTCATATGTGGAATTTAAGAAACAAAACAGATAAGCAAAGGAAAAAAAAGAGAGAAACAAACTAAGACACAGACTCTTAACTAGAGAGAATAAACTGAATACTAGAGGGGAGGTTGGTGGAGGGATGGGAGCAAGGAGGAAATAGGTCATGGGGATTAAAAAGTACATTTAATTGTGATGAAAAATAAACCAAAATAAAACCTTAAGCTTATAATATATGCTGAAGACTCCAAAATAGAGCTTTAGAAGTTTTATCTGAAATGAGAACTTTGGCTTCCATCTTTTCATACAAATGATCATCCAGGAGGTATGAGAAAACAGCTCCTCCAAACAAGTCTAAGATACCCCAGCCAGTCAAATATCTTCCCATAGCCTGGGAAGAATTAACCAAGGTGGTCATTAAACTACCAGCAATGATCTCTGAGAGACCACGGTGAAAAGGGGGACGTGCCAGAGACATACAGAAGTGGTGCTTAAGGGGCCTCTGAGTGGCTCAGTTGGTTAAGTGACTGCCTTCTGCTCAGGTCATGATACTGGAGTCCTGGGATCAAGCCCCACATCAGGCTCCCTGCTCAGTGGGGGTCTGCTTCTCCCTCTGCCCTCCCCCTTCTCATGCTCTCTCTCTCTCATTCTCAAATAAATAAATAAATAAAATCTTAAAAAAAAAGAAGTGATGCTTAAATGAACAATGTGGACTTCAAGTACATACACACTAGCTCCTATGACAGGGACAGCAAGGAAAGTGTCAGATGACAGCAGCAGCCGCTAGAATTGGGCACTCTAAGTAGTCTCGGGAAATGTGCTGCGTATTTACAGATATTTGCACATTACAACTTCTCCACAACCTCATAAAGTAGGTGTTGGGAGAAGAAACTGAGGCCCTGCATCCTGGGCTAAGGAAGCAGGGGCCAGGAGACCAGGCAGGCTGGCTCCTGACCTCCACTCAAGAGGGGCATCCCACCTGATTCCCAGCACAACTGGAAGAGGAGTAAGGCCAGGCATGGAGAGCCTGAGGGAGGGGCAGAACCGGCACTCACCAAGAGCCCTCCCAGACTCTCAGAACACACAGTCTGGCATGGTGCATTTCCTTCTTGGCAGGGGCACTGGCCTGGAGCATCGGGGCAAGGACGACAGGGACAGCTCACTGAGTCATCTGCCCGCTGCCCTGCCCACTCTGACCAGGTTCCCCACGAGTGCTCAACAAGAGGGTAGAGAAAGTAGGTCTGGAGGATGATGACGAGGGCAGTCCCTGACTCACCAGCCACATCCTGTCCAGCAATTCCTCATCACAGATTTATCTGGATGTGCCTCTCATTTGTAAATGTGACCTTAAATGACAAAAAGATCAAGATCCTGCAAACCTTGTCATGCTGGAACCACAGGGCCCAAACCAAACAACCTGAATAGTAGTAAACACCACGATCTGGGCTTGAGAGGGTCGGAAGGCCACGACAAGCAGTGAGGACATGCATGCAGCTCAGACTGAGGGCTGCTCAGACACTCTTGTCAGATTTGGGTCCAGAAAATAATAAAAGTTAACAAGCAGACTTCTGCTTCCAGCAAGAAGCTTAGACATACTTTTTCCTATTCCTCTGGCTAAGTACAACTAAAACCCTGGACATTAGATATTTTTAAAATATGAGAAAAAGAAGACTCTGGGGGCACCTGGGCGGTTCAGTGGGTTAAAGGCTCTGCCTTCGGCTCAGGTTATGATCTCAGGGTCCTGGGATCGAGCCCCACATCGGGCTCTCTGCTCAGCAGGGAGCCTGCTTCCCCCTCTCTCTGCCTACTTGTGATCTCTGTCAAATAAATAAATAAAATCTTTTTAAAAAATAAATAAAAATTTAAAAAATAAAAATATGAGAAGACTCCGAAAGGTAGACAAAATAAGGCAGACAGACTGGGCCTCAGGGCCTCAGAATGACACTGCAACAGAGCTCCTGGGGTCTCCACTGGCCTCAGGCATCCTAGAGCGGAGATGAGGAAGCCAGCAGCCAGAAAGAGTTAAAAAGTCTGTCAAAAACAAACAAACAAACAAAAAAAAACCTGCTCTGTCTCTCTCTCTCTAGCCATGGGGGGCAGCCTAACAAGGCAGAAATCAATAGAAGAGTTGCAAATAACCACTCTATTCCAGCCAAACACCACGGAAAACACTGGCTCTCACCCCCACCATGCCAAGCAGAAACAAGGCACGCCAGCACCCCACTGCGTAGTTTCCAGAGAAGGCCACGTAGAAATGTCCATCCCCACAGGCCACATCCCAGTGGTGTCAGGGCATGTATGGAGACAAATAAGCACAAGAAGTATTCTACCTCAGTAGCCAGTAAGGAAATGCTGACTGAAATCACAATTCACTATTACTATACACCTACTAAATGGCTTAAAATAAGAAACAGTGACACCACCAAGTGCTGGAGAGGATATGGAGAAACTAGCTCACATTTTTGGTGGGCGTATAAAATTGTACAGCCACTCTGCCAGTTTGTTGGGAAATTTCTTAAGGAACCAAACATGCAGCTACCATATGACCCAGCAATTCCATTCCTGGGCATTCATCCCAAAGAAACGAAGACTTACAACTTGCGTTCACACAAAAACCTGCCCATGAATGTTCATAGCAGCTTTATCGGCAATCACCAAAAACTGGAAACAACCCAGGTGTCCTTTAGCGGCAAGTAACTGAACACACTGTGGCACACCCATTCCACAGAATACCCTCAGGAAGGAAAAGCAGCAACTATCGTACACACAACAACCTGGGTGGAGATCCAGGGAGTTAGGCTGGGTGAAAAAAAGCCCATCCCCAAAGGTTATTTACCACACGTTCCCATTTATACAGCATTCTTGAGATCACGAAATTAGAAAAACAAACAGATTAGTGGTTGCCAGGGGTTAAAGAAGGGAGTGGATGTGGCTAAAAATGGCAACCTGGAGATCCTTGTGGAGATGGAAACATTCTGGTTCTTGACTGTATCAATGTCAACATCTTGGTGGTGGTGATGTACCAGTTTCCCAAAACATTACCACTAGGGGAAACTGGTAGAGAACACAAAGGATCTCTGTATTATTTCAATTCCATGCAAATCTACAATGATCTTAAAATAAACGTTAATCAGAAATAAGTAACCACAATCAACTTCCTATATCTAATATGTTTAAATTGGGAAAATAGGGAGTAACTCCAGAACAATGTGGTATTTCTTAAGGACAAGGGCATCTATGGTCTCCGGAGGCACAAATTAAAAGTGTAATCTTATCTTGTTAAAGTCATTTATAGGCAGTGCAGACTCATGAGCCACCTGATGAACTAAGGAAATATGCGGACACACCTTTGGTGCACATACTCTAAGAAATCCCAGTTGGGTGCTCTCCATACACCTGAGTCCAAGTAAGCACACATGAGGGTCACAGAGCTCTGCTACCTGGCTGTGACATGTGGCCTGGTACTTGAGTCTGCAGGAGAGAGTACCGGAAACAGCAGAACTCATTCCTACACACAACAGTGCTTGAAAAATCAATGAAGTTGCGTCTCATGTCAGCCACGGAGGGAGGATATCAGAACCACAGGTCCCGCCCTTGCACGGCACCGCACACTTCCTGGATGGGCCAACCCCAGCAGCTGTCGCAGGTGCAAGCGGGACAGACCCAAAACAAGTGCAAGACAAGCTGCCCCCACCAGCTCCAGATCCACAGATCCCGCTGCCAACCAGACAGGCTCCTTGGGGTACCACTCCCACATTCAGACATGTCCTTCTGTAAACAGTCCCCCCACAGGCCAGCTTTACCTCCTCTCCCACACTTAACCTTCATGTCTGGGCTCCAAATTCTTCCTTTCTTCTCAGAAGTAAATTCAGGCAGCTTTCACTTGAACAAAACAACAAGACCCCTGCTCCTATGGAACTCTCATTCAAATGCAGACAGGAAATGAATACTAAATACTACCATGACGTAAATTACATAGTATGGAGAGTAGTGACCTGTGACAAATCTATGGAAAAAAGAAAAGATCAGAAAAAGGAGATCAGGGTCAACAGACCCTTTTCCTCATTGGAAAAGACTGGAAGGACATGGGAGGATATGAGTGGGTCACAGCCTAAAGCAGAAGCACAGATGGCAGCTAGAGCCAAGGGAACCAGGGGAGAGGATCCAGGGATGAACTTGGAGAAGCAACAGGCCACAGTGTGTCATGCAGGCACCACTAAGAACTTTGGCCTTTACGCCAAGTGAAATGGGGAGCTGTGGTGCTCTTGAGCAGAAGGCCCACATCTGACTTAGGTTTAAAAAGCATCGTTCTTGGAACGCCCAGTTGGCTTAGTTGGTTAAGCGTCTGCCTTTGGCTCAGGTTGTGATCCCAGGGTCCTGTCCCACATCAGGCTCCCGGCTTAGTGGGGAGCCTGTTTCTCCCTCTGCCTGCTGCGCCCTGCTCATACTCTCTCTCTCTCTGACAAAGTTTTTTAAAGAAAACATAAAAATAAAAAACATTCTGATTGCTTTATTGAAAACAGAACATAAGGGGTAGGGCAGAAGTCAGTACCCTTTGGGGAAGGTGCTTAGCATTCCCATCGAGAGAGAAGGGAAGGGGAGTGGCCAACTGCACTCTCAAGTGTCCTGAAGGCAACAGGGTTTCAGGACAGACTGGATGGGGTATGGGACAAAGAGGAGCCAACAACTACCCCTTGAACAGCTGGAGAGATGGAGCTGCCACCCTGGGATGAAGAAGGCTGTGAATAGGCCTTGCAGTTAGGGGACGGGTCTGTAGCTCGAAATTTTGGACATGCTGAGGTTGAAGTGTCTATCAAAATCTCAACCATGCCCAAAGTCTTCTGCCATCCATGAGGCCTTCACCTTGCCATAAGTCTGGCTGCATTAAAAAAAGAAATGAGAGAGGCACCTGGGTGGCTCAGTCGGTTAAGCATCAGACTCTTGATTTTGGCTCAACTCATGATCTCAGGGTTGTGAGATCAAGCCCTGAATCGGGCCTCATCCTGAGTGCAGAGCCTGCCTAAAGTTCTCTCCCTCTGCCCTTCCCCACCCCCTTTCTCCCTGAAAGAAAGAAAGAGATGAGATCACTCATAAGTTACCACTGCTGATGGTAGTTTAAAAAAATTAAGTTTTAGGGACGCCTGGGTGGCTGAGTGTGTTAAGCCTCTGCCTTCGATTCAGGTCATGATCTCAGGGTCCTGGGATCCAGCCCCGCATCTGCTCATCAGGGATCCTGCTTCCCCCTCCCCCTCTGCCTGCCTCTCTGCCTACCTGTGATCTCTGTCTGTCAAATAAATAAAATCTTTTAAAAAAAAATAAAGTTTTAGAGAGCAATCCCACAATATTTCATCATGCTGAAGATGTTCATACCTGGCAATTCAACACTTAGGAACACACTCTAGAGAAACTCATGCCCATGTCCCCAGGAAGGTGGGTATAAGAATTGCAGTGCTTTTTATAATGGCCAAAGCTGGGAAGACACAGGTCGACAGTGGGACACTCTGGACACTGGACCACTACTTAAACCACAAACTAACAACCAAGCACTGTGATCCTTCAACAAGGGCTGTACTTGTAAAAAGTTCTGAGGTTCATGTCCCACTCCCCAGGAATTCTGATCTAATTCTAGGAATCAGGAATCAGTCACTTTTAACCTTGAACTACTTAAGTGAAGACAGTGGTATCCACACAGGTAGATCTTGGAAACACAATGCTGGGTGAGAGCAGCAAGCTGCGGGAGATGTATGGAATGACACCATTTCCTCAAAACTGTGAACCTGACCAAATACTCGGTGTTGCTTATGCCTACATAAGGGGGGAGGAGAAAGGATTAAAAAAAAAAAAGGGCAAACAAACGGTAAATAGCAAACTCAGAATTGCAGTGACTCTGAGGAGGGAGGGCAAGAGAGTGAGTAGGATCCAGAATAGAAAGAACTTCCAAGTAGATCCATACTGTTCCATTCTCTGGCTGCGCAGGGTACATAGCTGTTCATTGTGTTACTTTTTGAATCCCTGAAATATTTAATAATTTTTTAATGGTAAACATTTTGGCACAAAAATATGCTAAAATACTCAAGTCAGAGCTTGAGACACACACAGCATGCCCTATATTTACAGTTTACAGTTTACTACATGTATCCAGGTGAAAATACAGGTACCCAGTAGGTACAGCTTATAGTAACCTACAGTTTATAGTCTAGCCTTATAGAAGGGAAAGGGTCAGCAAGTAACTATGCCCGCAGACGGATTCTGCTGGTAAAATGGGGGGAGCCGGAAAGTGGTGCGGTGTTTGCACATCCCACTCACCCACACAGTGCCCTCCTCCAGGGGTTCCCACACACCCAGCTGCCTCCGCTGGCTACCGTGCATTTCATGGCAGACACAACCTATTCCTAATTTGCCTCTCCAATTTCTCATCCTCGAGTACATTCCCGTACGCTAAAAAACTGGCGGAGTGTATGAAAGAAGTAAGGCCGCTGGCTTATGAAGGGAGGAAGGGGAAGGGACTGGTGGGACTGCTGAGAAGGAAGCTTTTAGAGACTAACGGAAAACCTCTCCAACACACTCCATTCCGTGAAGCATCAGCGTGGCAGCCACCAGAAGTTAATATCAAAGCACAGAAACTTCCTTTCTGAGGTCTAGTGAAGCACACAGAGATGTGTGTCCTGTGGCTGGAGGATAAGCCGGCTCAGTAAGTCTGGGTGAGGGTACAGGGCGTCCGGCACAGAGGGGCAGGACAGCACAGCAGTTATGACAGAGACATCAGGGAGCCACTGGTGCGAATGACCTGTTTCTAGGCTTCGGTTTCTTAACCCCCAAAATGAGTAGCAGCGCTTGTCCCCTAGTGTCATTCTCAGGGTGAAGAAGGTAGGCCATGACTGCCGCCAGCAGCAGGCGCCGTCCCCTGCTGTCCTCCAGCAGGAAGGTGCGGACTGGGCCATAGGCCTGCACAGGTCAGAGTGTGCACAGTAGTGCATGAGAGCAAATGGTTGGCTCCCCGGCTGCTGGACAGCAGGGCACAGGGGACACCGAGCAGCCCATTTGGACACCTGGTCAGCAGCTGCCTGAAGTACTCCCTGCCACCACACCTGTCTACAGAGCTTCAAAGAAGGAGTGAGTGTGCTCCAATTGAACAGACCATCTCCCGGCCCCGCAATGCCTGTCCTGGGGATGGGGGGTGAAATCTCTCCTGCAACAAAGTTCAGACAACGGAAATTCATCACAGGGAAGTTGATCTGACCTGCAGGCTTTCTGTCTGACCAAGCGGGGACCAAAGATTTTTCTAGCATGTGGGGGGGAAGTCGCATCGCCAAGCCTGTGGCTTTAAAAATCCCAGCCCTCTATCCCTAAGAAACACAAGACAAAAATCAACGCTTCCAGAGATGCTTACAATAATCGTCCATTTCTTCCACTCACTTCATTTTAAATCCTTAAGCACTCCAACTGCTTTCCCCCACAGCTTCACACAGCCTCACTGCCCACCAATACCTAGAACTCTTACCTGCCGCTCTCCCCTCTTGCAGAACATTTTCCAACTCCTCAAAATGGATCAGAATTGAAGTGGCCCAGCAAAAACAAAAATCGAGTTTTAAAATCGATGTACAACACCCTGTGTGTCACTGAAGAAGACTAGAGACACTGGAGTAACAAATCAGAACCTCGAAGTTGAGTCACCGACCAAAAGAGGAGCAAAGGGACAGCGTCCGGGCAGGATTAGGAACCTGGAAATACTAAGCTAAATATAGTTCCCCAGCCTGTGGGACTCGGAAAGGTAGCCAAGAATAAGTATCTGGCGCGTTTGGTAATTCCTGTCACTTCCTGTTACTCACATCCTGCTGTTCTGATGCTGCCCCAAACGCTGGATTCGCCACACACAGATCCCTACCTTGGAGCCCCCCGAGACCCAGACTATTCAAAACAGCTGGGATGTGCGTAGACAACAGACTTCCTCACAGAGGGCCATACCAAACACAAAAATAGCACCATATAAACAAGCGCCAGGAGGTCCCTGGGCAAAAGCAGCCCCAGAATACAGGGTCAGACCCCCAGGAACCCCACTGCATGTGGCCCAACCACCAGAGGAGCCCATGAAGGAACTGCTGCCAGGGCACTTCTCTCTAAAGCTGGGCTCATCTCCAGTCTCGGGGCAGCTTCGAAGGAAAAAGGGGATCCCCACCCCCACAATGATTCTGCCTGCCCAGGGGCCCACAGCCCACAGGGTAAGCACCTCCACTCCACCCCAGTTCCCATCCGTCCCAAGGAGACCGATCCCCAGGATCCCCTACTCAGGTAGGGAGCAAAGCCAACTGGGCCAGAGGCCAAAATCACATGTAATCCATCAGAGGACAGATTTTTAAAAGGGAAGAAAAAGCAAGATGAAGCAAAAAGGAAAAGCTATACCTAAAACTGAAATGCGACAAAAATATTTGGGATTACTGATCTAGTCAATATTTCTACAGCACTTTATTAACCTTTGGAGTGTGCTCACCATGTGAAAATCTTAGAGATTATAGGTGACCCTGAGCAGGGCACTGGAGGCAGGCAGCCCCTGGCAGGGGAAGGAGAGAGACTGCCAACAACGAGCACCCCAGGTGTGGATGTGGTGCCCCACACCGCATCCCCCCCCACAGCAGGCAGGAAACGAGAAGCTGATCCACAGAGGGCAAAACTCAACGTTCCTCCAACAGTGAAGCATTATAAATAACCCAACCCTCCAAAGCACACGATAGAAAACCATACAGCCAAGTTTTACAAGTGCAATGTCAGCGTGTACTCATGAACACAGATGTTCATAATATAATGCATTACCTTTATGTTCACTTTTTTTTTTTTTTTAATGTAGGCTCTATGCCCAACGTGGAGCCCAACATGGGGTTTGAACTCACGACCCTGAGAAATGACCTGAGCTCAGATCATGACCTGAGCTCAGATCAAGAGTCAGACACTTAACCGGCTGAGTCACCCAGGCGCCCCCATAATATAATGCATTTTATTTATTTATTTTTAAAAGACTTTATTTATTTGACAGAGACAGCACAAGCAGGCAGAGTAGCAGGCAGAGGGAGAAACAGGCTCTCTGCTGAGCAGGGAGCCTGATCCAGGTCTCGATCCCAGGACACTGGGATCATGACCTGAGCTGAAGGAAGACGCTTAACCGACTGAGCCACCCAGGCAACCCCAATATAATGCATTTTTAAAGCAGGTTACACATTAGTAGGTATTAATGATCCCACCGTTACACTAATTACTGATATTCATAGGAAAACACCTACCAAACCATTTGCCTCTATCACAGTTTTCAACCTTAGACTACTGACATTTTCAGCCAAACAATTCTTTGCTGTCCCCTACAGCACTATGGGGTGCTGAACAGCATTCCTGGACACACCAGTAGCAGAGACACCACCGACTCCAGCCCTCACATGTCAAACCAAAGTGTCTTCAACTGCCAAATGTCTTCCATCCAAGTGGCAAATCCCACCATCCTATTCCCTGCCCCGTTCCTCCCATGATTGAGAACCACAGGTCTCTATAATAGTGTCTATATTTAGGATCTCAGTGATAAGACTTTTGAGTGTTTCTTACATGTTATTTGTATAAAAAAGTCAGTAATATGCCAATCTTAGCATGAGTAAAACATTACAGGTGTTTTGATATAATGCAGTTTTTTAGTTGCTGCAAAGTTTCATATTCAGAAAGAAAATAAAGAAGTCTCATGGGAAAGGATGAGCTGGGGCAGACACTCAAAACCCTTCCAAGTTTGTAACCAAGCATTAGAAACAACAGCAATAGAAGTACACATTTTTAAATTTTGTAAGGAACTACTAAGTGAATACAGGAAATACTACAGTGAATATATAACTTTACCTTTTATCTTTTTTTCAAGATTTATTTATTTGAGAAAAAAGCGGCGGGGCAGGGGTGCAGGGAGAGAAGGAGAGAATCTCAAGCAGACGCCTCGCTGAGCCCAGAGGCCCATGTGATGTGGAGCTCGAGGTCATGATCCCAAGATCATGACCTGAGCCGAAATCAAGAGTCGGACACCCATCTGATGGAGCCACCCACGTGCCCCAGAATCTTACCTTTAAAAAAGTGAGGAAGCTTGGTGGATGGGAGGAAGTCTGCGTCTGAGCAAGACAAGCAAAATGCACAAAGATCTAAGATATAATAAGTAATTCCCAGACAGAGTCCCAAGGCCCCAGAAGCTCAGGGCTATGCTCCTCTTGGGCTGGCCCCACCCTAGAGAGTGATGACCCCTTTCAGAGGCTGGGCCAGTGCACGTGAGAGAGAAACACAGCCGCAGAAAGGGCTATGACTGCATCTGGCTACCACACAGAGGGAAAAATTAGCTCCAAGTCATTAGTGCAAGCACTAGGGTCATTATTATCCCAGTGATAATGGAATCTAAATTAAAAGTACCCTGGCAGTGGGTCTTGAAGGGATGTGGAGATGGAGGGAGTGTGATGGGAATATTTCAACAGTCTCAAATCTGGCCGCTCCCATGCTGTCACAATCCATCTATTTTTCTCTGGGATTATGTGATGCCAAATCTGCACACAGCCAAGGGCATCTATAGTAACATTACAATCAACAAGTATCGGGAGAGGAAGAGAAAAGACAAAAGCAGCCTCTACAGCCCAAGGTTAGCCATGCACTTTTCTGATCACTGAAGGTCAAACTGATCAGGCAGTTAAGACTTCCCAGAGCAAAGAACATGTGCATCAGCCGGCTTGCCAGGTGTCTGCCCTCAGGACAAAGGCTCGTGCACACCTTGACTGATGAGCTTATCTCAAGGATGTGTGCAGGTCCAACACTTCCAGTGCTTAAGTAAACCAGGGACTAGCAACAGTTGAGGCAGTCAGAAAAGAGACAAACACCTCACTACCGGAAAACAAGGCTTACAAAGAATTTTGGAAAGGGCATATATATCACATCACATTACTGCATAAAACAAAATAAGAGATTGAAAGGGCAGGATACACAGCATGGAAAACTGGAAGTTGGTATCTCAGGTGGTGACACTGAATGCCTTTTCTTCTTTTGGTTTTCTGTATTTTCCACATTTTCAAAAGTAAAAAGTGTTTTAAAATACATCTCTGCCTTTTTCTTCTTCTTTTTTTTAATTTACATACTCAACATCCGGGACAAAAAAAACTACCAGCTGCCTATGCAATTAGCATCTTCCCCTTCTACCTTCCAGAATGGCCCTGCTGTTCCAGGTAGCCTCCTGCTCAGCCTGGCTACCAGTGCACTTCCCACGGCTCCTGCAGCTCAGGGACAGCACTGGGGGAGCTCCCAGGAAAGCTCTTTGAAAAGACAGAACAGCACTGGCCACCCCAGCCCTGGCCCGCCTCCTTCCTGTGGCTCCTGCAGCCAGCATCTAGCCCCACCAGGGGACCCTCAGAGAGAAAGCTGGGTCTCTGCCGACCGCGGAGCTCCACACTGGCCCCAGACTGCTGGCCCCTGGTCTTTTCAAGGACACATAAACAAATCTCTGCTTTATTTAAACCACTGTTACCTATGTTTCCTGTTCAACATCCCAGACCTAACCTTAAGACACCACCCTCATCATCCCAGACCGAGGCACAGAAGTGGAATCTTCTTTCTCTTCCAGGTCAACAACTTGATTTCTCCATTAACTAGAACTGAAAACTCCCAACTCAAATGGGCAGCAACACCAAGGGAGCTTGATTTAATAGAGTAACAGTGAGGTTGAAATAACACTGAAAATCAAATCTGAGGACATAAGTCAGGGTCAGGCAAACTCTACAACATGTGCCCTATTTGTTAAAGCTTTATGGGAGCACAGTCATTCCTGTTACATATTGTGTCCGACTGCTACACAGGGCCAGAGAGACCCCATCACTCACAAAGCCTAAAATATCTGGCCTTCTGTAGAAGTCTGCTGCTAACCTTGGACAGATAAATCAGTGCTCACCATGTATCTCAGGAGGAACATAAAGAGAATTTGATGTGAAGGGGTTAAATGCAATGCGTTACAAAAAAAGATGGAATATGCACCTTGTCCCTTCTCTCTGCCTCTGGCTCCACAAGGAAGGGGCCTCCATTCTGTTCCCAGAGGAACCTCTGAGCACCTGGCAGGTAGTACTTGCTCAATGAATTCTCACAGAACTCAAACACATCCCGCTTACATGAAGGGTCAGTCCCTGAGCGATTTAGGGTGAAAACCCTCGTGGCCGTGGAACACAGCACAGTGATGTATCCTTGAGCATAACTCCCCTCACACACCCTGTCCCCACCTCACGGGGAATATTCCAGGTGGTTTACCCAGCACACTAAGGAGTCCCGTGTTCTCCTACTTTCTTATGACTCAGTCCGGGAGCCATGCTGTCTGAGAAAGACCACGCTCCACAACACGGTGACATGCGTGAGGATGTGCTCAAGTCTGGCTCCCAACAAAGCACGAGGCCAGTGGGAACAGAATCACAGGCAGGGGTCCTGTCCACCCCTTCCCATGTCCTCCACATCCCTCCCCTCCCAGGCAATCCACCATGCAAGATGCAAGGGGCAGCCATCTCCTCCCCTCCAGGACTAACTCTGAGGAAAACAGTTTCAGACATTTGACCAACACAATGAAGGTTTCACATCTCATGGTCGTGATGCAAAGCTGGAAAAGGACGGGACAAAGACGCTATATGTGAGCCCTTGCTCCTCACAACCCACCGTTGTCAAGTGGCCCTGCTGAGGTTCAGCCAGAAGCTGAGGTCACAGACTCACACATACCTATGACTGGGTGACCATGTGCCCCAAATCTGTTTCACACATTAGGAAACAGACACCTAGAGAGGACAGGTGACTCCCCAAGGCCACACTGCTGTAGGACGCAGAGCAGTGACCAGAAGACAGTTGGCCAAGTGGTCCCCTCCAACGCATGATGTGACCTGTGGACCCCCAACTTGAGGGATGAAGTGTCTGACCCACATGTTCTGGAAGAGCTGCTGAGTGCCAGCAGGGGCTCAGGAAGGAGACAAGACCACAAGGAACACTGCTGTTCTGTAGAGCTCCCACTCCCTGCAGCTGCTGGAGGTGCAAAGACCCAGCCTCTGAGACACAAAGAAGGGAGGGGGCACTAGACCTTTCTAGGTTCCAGGGACCCGAACAGAGTCATATCCTCTCAGAGATGCCCAGTCCAAATCACACTGTCCTTTCTAACTCCCCAAGTGACGAATGTACTTGGTCCAGCACGGTCATTTATGAGCGATCCAAGAAAGGACATCTCAGACCACATTCCCAGTAAGGCAGGTAAATCACATACAACGTCAATCGCCTTCTAGGATAATCTTGCCCCAAGTATAACCCCCCTTCCTAACTCTAAACAATTTATCCCTTTCCTCTGACCAAGCTTCCTGTATTCCTCTGGTATTTCAAGTATATTTCAAAACTGAAAAGAAGTTATTCCAACCACAGGATTTAACATTTTAAAAAACCAAAGCAGAAAAAGGGTTGAAAATACTTTTTTCCCTTGGCAAGTCCTGACTCAGAGGGTCTGTCTACCAGACCTGTGGACACATCACCGGGCATCTGAACAGCCACTGTGGGAGGGCAAGGCATGCAGGCTGGCTGAGGCTGGCTGGCTTGACTCAGGAGCTACCTCCCTTTGTCGTGGCACAGCTATGACATAGTCCCATGTGGATGGAGAAGACAGAAAAGTTTCCCGGAGATGCCAAGTGACAGACACAGAGCAACTATGAGCCAGTTACCCCAACAGATATTTATAGAATGTCTACTTTGTGCCTGGCATAGCTCTGGGACGCTGGAATAGAAAGTGAGTCAGTAAGCCCCAGGACACCCCTTTTCTTGTAAAGTTTACCCCTCTCCCTCCAACAGACAGAAATCAGAGGACGAAAGAAAGGGTGCATATAATATAATGTTGACAAAAGAAAGAGAAAACCTAAATAGCCTATATCCATTAAAAATTTTAACATATGGGGGCACCCAGGTGGCTCAGTCAGTTGAGCACCCAATTAATCTCAGTTCAGGTCTCAATCTCAGGGTTGTAAGTTCAAGCCCTGCATTGCACTTCATGCTGGATGTGGAGCCTACTTAAAAATAAATAAGTAAGGGCGCCTGGGTGGCTCAGTGGGTTAAGCCGCTGCCTTCGGCTCGGGTCATGATCTCAGGGTCCTGGGATCGAGTCCCGCATTGGGCTCTCTGCTCAGCAGGGAGCCTGCTTCCCCCGCCCCAGCCTGCCTCTCTACCTACTTGTGATCTCTGTCAAATAAATAAATAAAATCTTTAAAAAAAAAAAAAAAGTAAGATGGGATCGGGAGGGAGACAAACCAAAAGAGACTCTTACTGTCATAAAACAAACTGAGGGGGGTGGAGGGAGGTGTTGGGAGAGGGTGGTGGGGTTACATTATATGTTTAAATAAATAAGTTTTAATTTGATAAAAAATGTCAAAAAATACTATCAAAAATCCCCCCCCCCAAAAACTCCACACCAAATTCACTGGTAAATTTTAGCAAGAATTTAAGAAAGAAATAACACCAAACTTTATCGAAAAATAGAGGGGGGGAACAATGATATCCCCCCTTCTGTTACGATGCTGGTTTATGTTTTATAAAGTCAACTTAACCTAAGTACTAAAACCCAACAAAGGTAAAAGGAAAGAGAAAACTACAGACAAATATCTCTTGTGGATATGGATGCAAAAATTCCTAACAAAATATCAGCAAGTTGAATTTAACAATAAAAAGGGTAGTACGAGGAAATAAGGTTCGTATCAAGAATACAAGGTGGGTTTAACACTTGAAAACCAATTTCATTTGCCCTTTAACAAAATTAAGGGAAAAACAAACATATGATCACTTCAGTAGATGCAGAAAAGTATTTGGCAACATTCAATACCCATTCATAATAAACATTCTTAGCAAATAAGAAACTCCTCAAACTGATAAAGAGTACCTATAAAAAGCCCACAGCTAACCTCATATTCAATAGTAAAGAGCTGAATTGTTTCCTATTAAGATTTGAAGAAATGAAAATATTCCTGCTTACACTATATCTATTCAACATTGTATATCAGCAGTTCTGGCTTTTGCAACAAGGAAAGAAAAAGAAATATGTGTCATCTGGGTAAGAAAGAAGTACAACTGTCTCTATTTGCAGATGATACAACTGTTCATATTGAAATTTCTGAGGAATCTACAAAACAACTACTAGAATTAGTAAGTTGTTTTCCAAGGTCACAAAATCCATTATACTCTTATTTTTTTGCAGCAAACAATGAAACATATTTTTATATTTCATTTATTTAATAGGAAACAAAAACATAAATTATATAGGAATGAATCTAACAAGACATTAAAGATATCTATCCTGAAAACCACAAAACTCTACTGAGAGAAATTAAAGACCTAAATAAGTACAGAGTTATATTACATTCATGGGAAAATTCAATGTCACTAAGGTATCAATTCTTCCCAAAATGATTTACAGGTTTGATGCAACTTCAATCAAGATTCTAGCAGGCTGGAACACCTTGAATTCAGCGTCCTGATTTCAAGCCCCACTTTGAGCATAAAGATTACTTAAAAATAAAATCTTCAGAAAAAAAAAATTCCAAAATTCCAGCAAGCTTATTTTGTAGAAATGGACTATTTAAAAAAATAATATGAAAATGGAAAGGACTCAGAAATAACCAAAGTAATTTTAAGTTAGAGGACTTGCAGGATACCTGGGTGGCTTAGTCAGTTGAGCGTGTGCCTCTGGCTCAGGTCAGTGTCAGGGTCCTGGACTGGAGCCCCATATTAGGCTCCCTGCTCAGCAAGGAGCCTGCTTCTCCCTCTGCCAGATGCTCCCACTACCTGTGCTCTCTTTCTCTTCCTCTCTCTCTGACAAATAAATAAATAATATCTTGGGCGGGTGGGGGAGGACTTACCCTGTCTGAGTTCAATACCTACTGTGAAGTTGTAATAATCAAAGTGTGGTCTTGGGGTAAGATTAGAGCTATATAGATCAATGGAACAGGACAGAAAGTCAGGAAACAAATTCACAAACATATGGTCAGTTGACTTGTGGCAAAGGCGTCAAGGTGATTCATGAGAAAAGAAACGTCTCTTCAACAATGCTGCTGGAAAAACTGAACATCCATAAGGGAAAAAATGAACATCAACTCTTACCTCACATTACACACAAAATTAACTGTACATTAGTTATAAATCTAACTTCTAGTAAAAAATCCTTTGCAATACTGAAGCAGAAAAAGGTTTCTTGGATTGAAAAACAAGCATGAACCATAAAGAAAAAAAACTGATGAATTCAATTTCACCAAAAAGAATGACTCTGTTCTTCTAAAGATGCCACGCACAAAAAAGGCAAGCCACAGATTGGGAAAAACATTCCCAACACATACGTGACACAAAGAACTTATATCCAGAATACATAAAGAAATCTTACAACCCAATAATAAGTTGTATAATAATTTTTTAAAAATTTCACAACTCAACTCAATGCAAAAATAGACAAATGATTCTACTATACACTTCACAAAATAACACAAACAAATGGCTAAGAAGCACATGAAAAGATGCTGACACGATCTGTCATCAGGGAAGTGGAAATGAAAAGCACCATGAGACATTACTACAGATCTATGAGGACGCGTTAGCTAGAAGACTGACACCAGCAGGTGCCGGCAAGGATGCAGAGCCACCGGAACGCAATGCACTGCAGGAGGCCGTGTGAAAGGCACTCTGGAAAACAGCTAGAGCAGTCTCTTACAGAGCTAAGCGCACACCTACTATATGACCCAGCAATTCTCCTATGTATTTACCCGGGACATGGAAACATATGTCCACACAAACACTTATTGTATACAAATGTTCACGGCAGCTTTATTTGCAGTAGCTCAAAGTTGGAAATTGCTCAAATGCCCACCAATAGGTAAATGGATCAACATATTGGGGGAAAAGAACACACTGTTGATATACCCAATGTGGAAAATTTCAAAATCCTTTTATTGAGCCAAATATGTCATAAAAAGGGGGACATACTTTCAACTTATATTCAATGATTATTCAATTTACATTTAATTATTCCATTTATACAGAATTCTAAAAAAGCAAAATAATGTTAAAGACAGAAAAGAGATCCATATTTGCCTGGGGAGGGGGCAGAGAAAGGATGGATCACGAGGAAACTCTCAGAGGAGATGGAAATGTTAGTTGCCCTGTCTGGTGACAGTTTCAGTGGGACGGGGGTGGGGCAGCTCTGCAATCCCTGCACTTGAAACAGCACAGTTCATTGTACAGCAGTTCCACCTCAACTAAGTCACAAAAATAACGTTAACATACCTTGGTGCACTGCAGTATTCTTTAAAGGACAGGGTGAACCTTCCTCTGAATGACTAGAGCGACCATATAGTTTTATCATCCAAGCCAGGAAATTTCTGCAAGTCAAAGTGGGGGCTAAAAATAATTAACGGTGTTATCTCATCTACAACAGGGTGTGTGAACTGGCAGCGCCCTGGACAAAGCAGCACTTACAGCTCTGGGAACAACAAACACCCAGTCTAACCCTTGGTGTGATTAGATACTTGTTGCATAAAGCAAACCACAGCATTCATTCCTCAGAAGACAGAGAGAGCCAGAGGGGGCAGTGGCCTGGAGGATCAGCTATGCCTGGGCCCCCACCTTCCAGTCATGGAAGTGTGGTCCTGGTCTTCAGTGCCAGGGCAGGACAGAAGCCACAGATGGGGTGGGGGCTGACCCCACTCCTAACTATTCTCCAAATGTGCGATTACTCTGATCCACCATCTTTGGACTTTTGCAGCCAGTGAACATCAGGTGACAGTAAAGAGAGCACATGACACATCTAAGTCCAGCAGGGGGCGCCTGGCTGGCTCAGTCAGTGGAACATGTGCTCTCAGGGTCCTGGGTTCCATCCCCACGCTGGCCATCGAGTCTACTTTATTTTTTTAAGATTTTATTTATTTATTTGACAGACAGAGATCACAAGTAGGTAGAGAGAGGCAGAGAGAGAGGAGGAAGCAGGCTCCCTGCTGAGCAGAGAGCCCAATGTGGGGCTGGATCCCAGGACCCTGGGATCATGACCCGAGCTGAAGACAGAAGCTTTAACCCACTGAGCCACCCGGGTGCCCCCATCGAGTCTACTTTAAAAAAAAAAAAAAAAAAAAAAAAAAAGTCCAGCAGGGACTGAAGCCAACCTGGGTAGGGCCTGAACAGCCCTGTGCAGGCAGTGTTCCCAGCCTCCCATGAGCTCCTCAACCCCAGGCTGAGGTCTGGAGGGTTAGCTAGATACCCTGTACAGAACTGGTAGAGCAGATCCTACAGTCCTCCTGACTTTAAAAAAAAAAGGGGGGGGGGATCACATGTTTCATTTCTGAGTTTACATTTCAGAGCAGGTGCTTCGGCTATGGAGGAAGGGGGAGAGTAGTGAGTCAATAAACAGCAGCCTCCCTGCCACAGAGCGGGGAATTATCTTAATTTGATAAGAAGTTGTTTCAAGGAAATAAAAGCCTCCTACTCCCTATTCTACCTACTCTGAAATGCCAGGTTATTCTGGGACAGGAAAGCAGGGGTTTTTTAAACATAATATTCTATAGAATTATATCATTTTCCTAAATTTCAAGGAAAAAAAAACAGACAGGACTTGGCGCAGTCATATCCCCAGCACACGTACCAAAGAATACTGGGTAAAGGAGAGCTTAAGTTATTAATTTCCTAGACACCCTAAGAAAAAACTCAATCACATCCACATACCTTCTCCACGGTTTCTTTTCCCAAAGAACTCTTTCTTTACAAAAGTACTGGAGTCAAACCACAGTCTCTCAACTGTTCATTTTGGTTTTTGTTTATTCTATTATCGGTAAATAAAAACAATTAGGGGGCACCTGGGTGGCTCAGTGGGTTAAAGCCTCTGCCTTCGGCTCAAGTCATGATCCCAGGGTCCTGGGATCGAGCCCCACATCGGGCTCTCTGCTCGGCGGAGAACCTGCTTCCTCCTCTCTCTCTGCCTGCCTCTCTGCCTACTTGTGATCTCTGTCTGTCAAATAAATAAATAAAATCTTTAAAAAAAAAAAAATTAGAAGTGTTAACATTTTGGGCGCCTGGGTGGCTCAGTGGGTTAAGCCTCTGCCTTTGGCCCAAGTCATGATCTCAGGATCCTGGGATCAAGCCCCTCGTTGGGCTCTCTTCTTGGTGGGGAGACTGCTTCCCCCCCCTTCTCTGCCTGCCTCTCTTCCTACTTGTGATCTCTCTCTCTCTGGTCAAATAAA
>ML099772.1:66074-110645 GCA_003697995.1 Taxidea taxus jeffersonii
AAAATCTTAAAAAAAAAAAAAAAAGAAGTGTTAATAATTCATACACACACACAAACACACACACATACTGTGAAAATGGCCTAGATTTTACAAGCTCAACCCCTCCTTGGTAACACCACACAGCCCAGACAAGTGATGGAGTCCTCCCCCACCCCCAGTCCTAAATACACTTAACAGACACCCACCACTGGCCCCAGCACTCACCAAAAGGCTGCCAGAAGAAAACAGAGTCCCCTCCCCTCTACCTGCTTGGAACAACCGTAAGAATTGAATCCTTCTCAAAGCCCTCATGTGGCATACCTGGCTCTTAGGACCCAGAGGCAGGTGCTACCTTCAGCAAAACCCCACACTTAGTAAATACACACTACCAATTTGGCTCAAAGCCTGCTTCTTCCTGCTTCTTGAAACTGAGAACACAGAGTAGATTATGAAGCAGGGAATTCACTGGATTCATTTCCTCCTGCAGCTGCTCTCCTGGTCCTGCACCCCCGTCCAAAGGGTGTTTCATCCATCACAGCCTCTAATTCACTAAGCACCGACTACGTGGCTACACCACCACAGGTGAGGTAGTATGGCCCCAACTCTGCCAATGGGAAGATGAAGCAACAGGTGTTAAACAGTGGAGGTCCCACATCTGACAGCTGGCACAGCCAGGACATGAGGTCAATTCTCCTGGAGCCCTTCGCTTGAGCAGGAACCATGGTAGGCCTGCTCATGGCAGTGAGCCCAGGCAGTAGGAGCTGCTGTCCTAAATACATGGGGCTTCCCATCTGGCAGGTCTTCTAGCTTCAGAGGCCTCTTGGGACACCCTCAGCCCACGACTATGACTTTCCCCACCCCAGCTCCAGGCCTGCAGTCACAGAAATTGGGAAGAGTTTCCATGAAGGAAATCTGCCAATTATATATATAGCTTTTCCTCTCTCTAAGCCAAAGTGACTGGTTGCAGGGGTTTTGCCCAGGAAATATCTGAGCTCCAAACAAGCTGAGAAGGAAAACTGATGCTGAAACTGATGGATAAAGGTCATGGTTCTTCACCAAAGGAACAGCCCTGGCCACTTCACAGGCTGACGTCTGCTGGAAACAGCTGAGTAAGTCAGGTCCAGGGTTCTACCCTATAGAGTTCTACTAAGGAACTTTCATTCATTCAACAAACACAAATGTCAAACAGATGAGATTAAAAACAACTAAAAATATTACTTAAATGCATTATATAGCTTCTTTTTTATTTAGAGTTATTAGGCAATAACAACTAAAAACAGGAGAAGTGAAAGGTAAAGAAAAACCAAAGTTTTTCTCTTGTTTTTACTAGTTATTGCCTGATAGCTCTAAGGAGAGTAACTCTCCTGATATCTACTCTTCGGCTGCACATGCTATTTTTCTATATTCTCTGGACCTCATCTGAAATCCTTTGAAATTCCTTTAAGTCGAAATAACTGCTAAGTATGGCAAGTTGAACTCTATTACCATCCCAAAATCACTGATGACTGATGGTGTATATAAAAACCAGGAAAACTGGGGCGCCTGGGTGGCTCGTGGGTTAAACCTCTGCTTCCAAGCTCAGGTCATGATTTCAGGGTCCTGGGATCGAACCCCACATCAGGCTCTCTGCTCAGCAGGGAGCCTGCTTCCCCCCACCCCTGCCTGTTACTCTGCTTACTTGTGATCTCTCTGTGTCAAATAAATTTTTTAAATCTTAAAAAAAAAAAACAAAAAACAGGAAAACTTCAGAGAGCACTTTTCTGCCAACCCGATGAACTATGAGATGCTATTTCCTTTTCACAGATGAGGAAACAGAGTCACACAGCTAACAAAGAAAACCACCTTATACCAGGCCTTGTAAAACCTCTGGATACTACTAAATAGTTCAACAATATCCCTTGGGGAAAAGGAAGTTTTCCCACATACAGACACAACAAATCACTCCTTGCTTTGTATGACCTGGTTATTCTGATGCAGTCATTTCAGGGCAATGGATGCTAGGAGCAAAGTCTGCTCCACCAATCCTGCCCCATTAAGCTGCATGATATAGACACACAACTAAGCAGAGGTGCCACGTCCTACTTTGGGGAAGTTGTGTGAGATTTCAGCACGGCATTTGGCAGAAGCAGCCCCCTACACATGTATATTCCATAGGGAAATATAATTCTCATTCAATTTATAGGAAATTATACTGAAATATGGGCACATGTTTTTTGTGCCATGGACCCAGGTTATCCTGAAAACCCTCTTTATTGTCAATCCCCCTAACTTGGCCAATCCATCTTCCTAAAATTTAATTTTAATTTAAATACATATAAATAAATTTAAATGTATCTGATAGGGCCTCTCCTTCCCGTTGTTCTTATATGATGCCAACAGGCACTCACTTCTGGCTTTCTGCCTTCTGCCCCTGCTCCTACCGTTCCCTCCAACCCCTGCCAGGCCTCACACCAGCATTTTCATAGACTCCCCCACTGTCCTTCTCCAGCCCACCCCTCTGCTCTCCTTTCTTCCTCAGCCGGCTGAGCCACCTCCACCCAGTTTCCCTCATCAGCCTGCCTCCTCATCATCAAACCCAGCCTGGCCTTCCCTCCTTCATCACAGGTATGTGACATGCTCACCCGAGATTCTGAGGATGTAGGATACATTACAGTTCCAATCACGATCCATTCAAACTCAGGTAAGCAGAAGCTGACGAAGCTATAAACCAGAACTAAACCGAATCAACCTCGAGGGCAGGCAAGAGCAGTGAAAAAGGACACAAGTCAGAGCACCCTCTCCAGGACAGCAGCACCCTCCCTTGGGCCGGGGCTCAGCACAGAGGCTCCTCTGCAGGGGAGGCCACACCCATCTTCCCAGACGTCCCCCACTGTGATCTGACACTGGATCTAACAGTATCTCCAAACAGGAAAAACTGAGAGCATTTTAAGCCCCTAATGCTGCAGGAGTGAGGAAATAAGGGTTAACCAATCAACTCTGCCAGACCTACAAATGAAGTATCTCCATCTATAAGAGTGATCATTATAGACTCATGAGTGGAAGTGTTTATGATGAAAATATAACACTATACACATACTGCTGTGTGTATGATGTGTGAAATGTCCCACATGCCTCTGACATAGGACTGAAGGGGACCGGAAGAAAGCAAGCAGCTGCTGAGCTACTGTGACCTTTTCTCCACCCCCACCCCTTGAAGTCTCCTCTAAAATCATTATTTCCATGTACACACTCTACACAATAAATGGATAAAGCTGCCCTGCACACAGTTGCGGTCCTGGAACGCTCCCGGACTCTGCCCCAGAGCCAGCTCCCATGCCTTCTCAGTGGCCACGTGCAGCCCCCAGGCCCGCACAGCTGCTTCCGTCTCCGTGCTCCCACTGTGTTCTTTACCTACTTCTGCTACACTCGTCACAGGGCACCATAATTCTCTCTTCTCATGTCTAACAGCCTCGGAGAAGTACCCAAGCACAAGCACCGGGAACGTGTTTGTCCACTCTGTCTGCCCTGAGGCGCCCAATAGTGTGCCACCACAATGGACAGTTGAAAGAAGGAAAAACAAGTCTTTCCAAACCATGCATGTTTTCCAATTGGTCTTGTTCGACTTCAGAAATCAGACTGCCAAGATAAAACCATGCTGTTGCCGAATTACTCCTGTATTCTCCAGGGGTAAACAAGAAGTTTTCAAACCGTCAAACTTGCTAGAAATACATGCATGCACATGCACACATGGACACACACACATACACAAACAGCAAAGGAGCCGGCCCGACCCAAAGCTGCTCACCAGAATCCAGAGATACACAGCTCCCAGGAAGCTCCCCGGCCCAGTACTCAAGGCATTTGTAAGAGGGTAACAGCAGCAAGAAGGGGCCCGGCCCGCAGAATCGTCCGCAGTGATGGACGTTTGTTCCGTGGGACTTCACAAAGAAGAAACAATTCCATATCCTCTCTGAACAGAAAGAAGTAACAAAACCTACTTCCTGGCTCACACTTGCTGGCACAGGCCGCATGTATCCTGCACTGTGGACAGCAGCTTCAAAGAGAACCCCTGGCCTCAAGTCAAGACTTAAGAAGGTGTGACCAAGAGTGCACAGATTACTAAGGAGACTGTGCTCCTTTGGCATCACATGAGTGTGGGCCCCAAATGTGGCTGCACCTCAAAATCATGGAAAGTTCTAAGAAATCACCCATATACAAGTCAGAATCAGAATCTCTGGGGATGGTGCCAGGAACTTCCCCCACCCCCAAGGGTGCCCAGGCACAGATAAGTTTGAGAACCACTGCCCTGAGGGAGCAGAAGATAGCAGTGCATTCCTTTCTGACTGTGGCCTAAACAGGAATATCCTACAAGGGAGAGTTTTCACCTGACCTTTGAGGGATGGGCAGGGTCTATGGAGGGAACCTGGGGGAAAGGCCTTCAGATCTGAGGTGCCCCACCAAGACGAGGGTGACCTGTGTGACAGGGGTTTGTACCCTACAAAGAGCAGGTCCGTGGTGGGGTGAGAGGCTGGGACAGCTAGGGAATGCCAGGTCCCCCGGACCGTATGAGATAAGAACCGAGGTGGCACTCAATGGTTTACAATCGCTTTTAGAAATGGGCAGAATGTGACTCTTTTTAATGGTTTTATATCTCAGGTATATTCCAGTCAAACTTGTCTTTCCTCTTCAAGGTCCTTCTCAAGTGCAGCTGCTGCCAGGACCCCAGGGATAAGGGTAAAACAGTCAGACTGCTTTAAGTCCAGTGAAGTCCAGCATAATTCATGGTGATTTTAAGATTTTATTTATTTATTTGTTAAGAGAGAGAAAGAGCGCACGCACGCTCGCACACACGTGCACAAGCAGGCAGAGTAGCAAGGAGAGGCAGAGAGAGAAGCAGGCTCCCTGCCGAGCAAGGAGCCCGATGCAGGACTTGATCCCAGGACCCTGAGATTGTGACCTGAGCCGAAGGCAGCGGCTTAACTGACTGAGCCACCCAGGTGTCCCAATCCATGGTGATTTTAACAAGAAGTTATTATTCAGCAAACACAGAATGTATGAAACATTTCATGTAAGAAATGTAAGTAAACCAAACTAAAAGGAAAATGTCTAAGTACCAAATGACATCATAAATTAATTTGTATCACTGCTTTCAACTCCCCCATTGAACACATAGGCAGTGAGTGCCTATAATCATACTGTTAATAGCAGCAAACATTTACATCATGCCTGCTATGAATTAACTCATTTAATCCTCCCAATGATCCCACAGTAGGTACTATTACTATCCCCCATTTCTCAGATGAGGAAACTGAGACTCAGAGTGCTCTAATGACTTGCCCAGGGCCACTCAGCTAGCAAAAGGCTGAGCTGGGATTCATGGCTCGGCCTCCCAGTCCTTGCCCCTGAGCACTGGCATAGCACGAGGGCTCATGGCGGGTACGTTCAACAGTAAAGAAAGGAATGTAACCCAGTCCTATCATCTAAGTCCTTACATTTGAGGAAATGCAGATTCTGGACATTCAAAGACAGAGGCCCTCCTTCCTCTGGGAAAACCAAAGCATGGAAATACCACATAGCACATAATTTCCCCCACAAATGAAGTAAGAGTAACTGAACATATTACAGCATGAGTCTCTAACAAGCGGCCTGACAAAGCACTATCCTTCCCTCAAGCCCCTGTTCGCCTACAGCACTGGCTTTCTCATAGCACTGACAGCCTCTGTCCTTGCCCTCTGGCTGCTGAGGGGAGACCCAGAGCCCCAGGAGAGGGACCCCAACTAGAGACCCACCCACCAGCACGGGGAACTGGATGTGTGCCTCAACAAAACCAGAGCCAGATGCTGGTCCCAGGACCAAGGTCCTACCCATGCCAGCACCACAGCCCAAGGAGTCAGAGGAAGGGGGCTCAGGCAAACCCCAAGAGAGCAAGCACATGACACCATGACAGCAGGTGACATCCCTGACAGGGGCGAAGGACTCCAGGCAGCGAAACTTCCAGAGAGGCACCATCCTCTCCCAGGCAATGTGGGTGCAAATGCCTCGCAATCCCTGCGTGCTCTGGGCTCCCTGCCATCCAAGGGACATGGGACAGTACTCAGCCTACACCTGCCTGCAGGTGGCCTTTTTCCTGCTTCCACTGTCCATCCGCTGCACCTGTGTCCCCCTCCGATGACAAGTCCCCTTGTCCTACTTAATTTAGAAAATCTTCACTAAATTCAATTCAGCTGATTCTGCCTCCCTCAAAAGGGACAGTGCCTCTGACACTAGCAACCCTGAAGTCAGTCTCTCAGGTGAAATTTCTGGGAACTGGAAGGGCCAGCAATCCGCCCTGGTAAAGAAAGGGAGGGTGTCCAGAACCCCCTGAGTCTGGCCCTGTGCATATCAGGTGACCGTGGGGCCTTATGCAGAGCTGCCTTCTGGGAGGCAATAATCACCAACTGCTCAAAACTCCCTATTTCTTCAGCACTCTATAAATTCCCCAGTCACGTAAGACAAGGAACGGCACTGCTAAGAGAGGTGTTTAACCGAAGTGCTGCAGCTGTGCTCTCCATCCAGACCCTTGTCTCCACTGTGGCTCCACCAAGGCTTCCACTCCTCCTACCAGGCCACAGCCCTCCCCACACCCATTCTGGCCACCTCCTCCTGGAAGATCGAGTCTTCCACAACAGCCAGGCTTGTAACAAAAACGACTTTCAAAATCTGGATGGCATCCCAGTACCCATGGCAAAAGAGTCCCAACTCCACACAGCCTGGAAAGCACTTCACCTCTGACCTCCATTCATCTCGCCGCCCTCGCACACTCTGCCTGTTCAGCAGGAACCACTTCCACCCCCGGGCACCCGCTCCCTCTCAGCCTCAGGCCTCCGAGCCTCTCATCCCTGACACCTGGCCCCACTGCAGCCCAGAGCTGCTTGCTCCCCAGCCTGCTGCTTCTGTGGCTGCTCGGCCTGGCCCCCGGGGCCACAGGCTGCAGAAGGGGAGCCGAGCCATGCACGGCAACCCAGAGTGCGGCCCGCTGGAAGCGCTCCGCTGAGGCATAGCAGCTGGGGGAACGGGACCCAAGTCATCCTGGATCAGTGGCAATCAAGTCTCTCCTCGCCAAACACTGTGTGCTGGCTCTTGGGTGAAGTAGTGAATAAAACAAACAAAAACCTTGCTCTCACGCAGCACACACTACAGCATGGGGACAAAGAAAACCGAAGGGACTCAGAGGACAGACTGGGAGAGACAAGCTGGGTGGTGGCATGAGAACACAGCTGTGCTGTGCTCCACTGCCTCGACTTGTTCTTGCCACATCTTGACACTGAGTAACATTAAAGGAGGTGCTGACATGTCATCACAGCCCTACTAAAATAGGACAAAAATGGAAAATGATGAAAACACGAACTTGGAGAAACAAGTAGGTAAAAGCCCTGCACGCTGGCAGCCCTCCGATGCCCAGCAGGCTCTCGAGCTCCCAGCTGCCACGGGAAAGCCATAAGAGAAGTCCGAGCAGGACGGGAAGCTGTCAAACCACTATTGAGAGCTCAAAGATGAACAGCTCAGGCCAGGGGGAATAGCCAAGTCAATGAGAACATTTGGAATCCCAAAAGAATATGGAAAATCTTTCTCTGAAAGCAGAAAATGACTACATTAAACAGAAAGCACTTTTAAAATACCGCTCTATCAATGAAGAGTTAGCCAGGATAAAAACAAACTAAAAAGAATGTGAAAGCAATGCTGGCTGGCGGCAAAAATCACAAGTAAATGCAACAGGAAACAAAATTAAAACTTCCATAAGTAGAATTTGAGAAAACCAACAAATTAAGGTGACACAAAAGAGTATGACAAGCATGGAAGATCCAGAACCCTCCCTGGCCCTGGGACTCCCTGGCCCTGGGACTCTAACCCGCCTGACCAGCCGCTGCACTAGGGGAAACCGACACCTTCTTCCGCCTCCACACTGACTGCGCTGATGCACCCTCTGTCCACTGCCCACCCACCATCCCCTCCGCTCAGAACCAGAAGCTACCCTCTCTTAGTGAGGGCTGTGGTTCCCCGCCCTGGCCCCACATCCTACACACTCTCCACCCTTCCCCTTCCTCCTCCAGTTCACCCTCCACGGTGCAACCGGAGCAAAACGTTCTCACTGCAAATCTGGGAATTTCACCCAAAAGAACTATTCAGTGGTATCACGGGTTGAAGGACTAAGTCCCAAGCCCTTCCCAGGGCCCCCTATGGTCTCTCTCTCCTTCTGGCCTCAGCCAGCCACACAGCCTTTCTTCTGCTTCTTCCCACAGTCTACACTGCATCCTCTACCACAAGGCCTTTGCACACATCGGTCCCTGGACTTGGCCCATTCTAGGATGCCTACAGGCATGAGACATACAGACACACTCTCACACTTGCACACACTTCCTTCAGTGAAGACTAACCAGTCTTCACATCTCAGTTAAAACATTACTTCCTCAGGGGCAGTCCTCCTGACTCCACCTTGATACCAGTGGGGGTTGGGGGGTTCTCCTTATGATGCCCCACACAGCCTTCCTTCCCTGTAACCTATTTCCGCCTGTAACCTCTCAGTGTGTGCTTCACTGAGCCCCCAGAAGAATGCCAGCTTGATGAAGAGCCCCTCTCCATCTCTGCTCACCAATGACAGGTGACCACTGAGCACAGTGCTGGGCCCCGGGCAAGCTCGCAAAAGGCACACACTGCTGAATCAATATATGAATAAACAACAAGGTTCCCAAAGAATAAGACAAAGCACACAAACAGAATTATACAGGAAATACGAGGAAAAAAAGACCTTTCTCAAAGTTGGAAAACCAAAACCAAGTCTGGAAGACAGAAGATTTACTATATACCAGACAAATTAGTAACCAAATCCAATTATCACACAAAAGAAAAACAGTCCCATGAGATTTCAAGCAGAAATGTACAGAGGCCCTGGGTGGCTTAGTTGGTTAACCGCCCAACTCTTGATCTCAGCTCAGGTCTTGATTCCATGTTGGGCTCCACACTGGGCATGGAGCCTGCTTAAAAAAGAAAAAGAAAAAAAAATGAACTATTGGGACTTCATCGAGATCAAAAGCTTTTGCACAGCAAAGGAAACAGTTAACAAAACCAAAAGACAACTGACAGAATGGGAGAAGATATTTGCAAACGACATATCCGATAAAGGGCTAGTATCCAAAATCCATAAAGAGCTTAGCAAACTCAACATCCAAAGAACAAATAATCCAATCAATAAATGGGCAGAGGACATGAACAGACATTTCTGCAAAGAAGACATCCAGATGGCCAACAGACACATGAAAAAGTGCTCCACATCACTCGGCATCAGGGAAATACAAATCAAAACCACAATGAGATACCACCTCACACCAGTCAGAATGGCTAAAATGAACAAGTCAGGAAATGACAGATGCTGGCAAGGATGTGAAGAAAGGGGAACCCTCCTACACTGTTGGTGGGAATGCAAGCTGGTGCAACCACTCTGGAAAACAGCATGAAGGTTCCTCAAAAAATTGAAAATAGAGCTACCTTATGACCCAGCAATTGCGCTACTGGGTATTTACCCTAAAGATATAAATGTAGTGATCCGAAGGGGCACGTGTACCCAAATGTTTATAGCAGCAATGTCCACAATAGCCAAGTTATGGAAAGAACCTAGATGTCCATCAACAGATGAATGGATAAAGAACATGTGGTATATATATACAATGTAATACTATACAGCCATCAAAAGAAATGAAATCTTGCTATTTGCGACGACATGGATGGAACTAGAGAGTATTATGCTTAGTGAAATAAGGCAATCGGAGAAAGACAACTATCATATGATCTCCCTGATATGAGGAAGTGGAGATGCACTGGGAAGGGGGTTAAGGGGGTAGGAAAAGAATAAATGAAACAAGATGGGATCAGGAGGGAGACAAACCAAAAAAGACTCTTAATGTCATAAAACAAACTGAGGGGGGTGGGGGAGAGGGGTTTTGGGAGAGGGTGGTAGGGTTACATTATATGTTTATATAAAAACTAAAAAAAATTTTTTTTAAAAATAAAAATAAAAAGAAATCAAAGAAAAAGAAAAGGAAAAAAGGAACAAGGAAGAAACGTACGGGTTATCTACAAAGATGGTAACAACAGCAAGGCTGGCTTCAGAGGCCTCCCTTCCAACACCAACACTAGGAAACACCGTACTGCTAGAGTTATCTAATAAAAAACACTCTATTTTGGAGTGCCTGGGTGGTTCTGATTATGGTTGGGCATCTGCCTTCAGCTCAGGTCATGATCTCCAGGTCCTAGGATCCAGCCCCACATCGGGCTCCTAGCTCAGTGAGGAGTCTTAAAAAAAAAAAGAAAAAAAAAATTTTGTTTCCTTTGTGGGAGGAACAACGTTCTACATCATTTTTCTTCTTTGTTCTTCAGCATTTTCTCACTTTCATTAGTGTGATGCGAACAACGATGGTTGGTGAAAGAAAGCACCAAGCATCATGTTCTATGTGGCTGAACACCCCGTGAGGTACACAGCTTCACCGAGAAAGGACATCACCATGTGCGCTAGCTATAAGCAGATACAACATAAGAAATTTTGTAAATTGTGAATGTATTTTTATAGGAATTTTTAAATTCAAACCACTACCAAATATAAATGTAAATGGTGCATATACCACTCGCAAAAATACAAAACAGAAGCGAGATACCAAGAAAGCATTCAGTCAAGAAAGCACAACACAGTCAGCCACTAAACACAGGAGTCAAATGTGCAAAAACCCTGACAAGCAGAAAATGTCTCAAGTTCACTATTACAAACGCTACAGATTGAGGAAAAACAACTTCTAACAATATAATGATTACAAGAATTAAATCTAAAATAGCAAAGAAAAACTGAAGATAAAAGTGAGGGTGGAAGACATAATACCAAATTCTGAACCAAGAAATAGAGCAATATTAGTATCAGAGTATAGTTAGTGGTAAAGACTGTTAAGTGTTAAAAAGATGTTACCTTATTGACAAATAATTACTCAGTAATGAAGGTATTAACATTTCTGTGTTTGGATGCCTGGGTGGCTCAGTCAGTGAAATGGTGAAGCGTCTGCCTTCAGCTCAGGTCATGATCCCAGAGTTCAGGGATCGAGCCCCACGTGGGGCTCCCTGCTCAGCAGGAGCCTGATTCTCCCTCCCCTTCTGCCCCCCACCCCCATTCATGCTCTCTTGCTCTCAAATAAGTAAAAAATAAAATCTTTCAAAAAAAAATTCATGTGCCTAAAAGAGCTTCAAAAGCTCTTTTGAGGGCACCTGGGTGGCTCAGTCAGTTCAGCGTCTGCGTTTGGCTCACATCACAATCCCAGCGTTCTGGGACTGAGCCCTTTGTTGGTCTCCCTGCTCAGCAGAGAATCTGCTTGTCTCTCTCCCTCCACCCCAACATGCTGCTTATGCCCTCTCTCTCTCTCATTCATTCTCTCCCTCAAATAAATAAAATCTTAAAAAATAAAAACAAAAATAGAAGCACCTGGGTGGCTCCATTATTATGGTCTGCCATCAGCTCAGGTCATGGTCCCAGGGTCCTGGGATCGAGCCCCACATCGGGTTCTCTGCTCAGTGGGAAGCCTGCTTCCCCTTCTCTCTCTCTCTGCCTGCCTCTCTGCCTACTTGTGATCTCTGTCTGTCAAATAAATAAATAAAACCTTTAAAAAAAAATAAAAATAAATTAAAAATTAAAAATAAAAGAGCTTCAAAAACAGTGAAAGTGAAAGTGTTGCAAATATAAGATTTAAAATGACAAATATAATTATCCTGAAGAGAGTAATTCCTCATCAATCTCTGGAAGATCAAGTAAATTAAAAATAGGATCATAAGACCTAAACAACAAATTTATAAACTGTGACAAAGACCAAACTTGACTCCCTTTGGTAAACATATTACCTTTCAAATAAATGGTACCTGACATTTCTCGTATTTTATAAAAAGTGATCTTGATGTCAAATACTTATAAGTATCACTGAGTGACATGATACAGAAAAAAATTCAACTAGCAAGAATTGCCAATTCATCCATTAAGTGGAAGAAGTTGAGAGGCTGAAAAGAGCTCAAGCAATACCACAGGACTGGTGGGAAAAACACAAATTCAGAAGGATGCCTGGGTGGCTCCGTCAGTTAAGTGTCTGCCTTCGGCTCAGGTCATGATCCCAGGGTCACAGGATCAAGTCCCCTATTGGGCCTCCTGCTCAGCAGAGAGCCTGCTTCTCCCTCTGCCTGCCACTCCTCCTGCTTGTGCTGTCTCTGTCTCTGATAATAACTCTCTAGGGGCGCCTTGGTGGCTCAGTGGGTTAAAGCCTCTGCTTTCAGCTCAGGTCATGATCTCAGGGTCCTGGGATAGAGCCCTGCAACGAGCTCTCCACTCAGCAGGGAGCCTGCTTCCATCCTCTCTCTCTGCCTGCCTCTCTGCCTACTTGTGATCTCTGCCTGCCAAATAAATAAATAAATAAATGATATTTTTTAAAGACCTTCTAAATATATAAAGCAAAACTAACAGAATGAAAACAAAAAACAGGGAAGTCCACAATCACAGTAGGACATTTTAATAAATTTTTTTAAAGATTTTATTTATTTATTTGACAGACAGAGAGCAGAAGCACAAGCAGGGGGAGCAGCAGGCAGAGGGAGAGGAGAAGCAGGCTCCCCGCTGAGCAAGGAGCTGGACGTGGGGCTTGATCCCAGGACTCTGGGATCATGACTTGAGCTGAGGGCAGACACTTAACCGACTGAGCCACCCTGCCACCCCAAGATTTTAATAAATTTTAATAATAGGACAACAGTAGGTTATAAAATATTTGAGAAAAATAGCTAAACCTTTGTCCTAATCAAATGCATACTGGAACTCTGAATCTTAAGTTATGTTCAAATGCACATGGAACATTTATGAAAACTGGTAGGTCATAAAAAGTCTCAACAATTAAAAAGGATTAAAATCATAGAGTATATTTTTGGATCGTAGTAGAATGAAGCTAGAAATCAATTAACAATACAACTAGAAAAATCCCAAATGCCATGATATTAGGAAATGCACAGATCACAAAGACACAAAATAATATACATTATGACGCCATTTATATCAAATAGCTAAAGCAGTCAAAACTAAAAATCTACAGTGTTGGGCGCCTGGGTGGCTCAGTGGGTTAAAGCCTCTGCTTTCGGTTCGGGTCATGATCTTGGGGTCCTGGGATCGAGTCCCACGTCGGGCTCTCTGCTCAGCAGGGAGCCTGCTTCCTTCTCTCTCTCTGCCTGCCTCCTCTCTGCCTACTTGTGATCTTTCTCTGTCAAATAAATAAACAAAATCTTTAAAAATAAATAAATAAATAAATAAAAATCTACAGTGTTGGGAGGTCAGGACAGTGGTTACATTTGGAGAGGGGAGGTTAATCATGAAGGGAGCCTCTCTGGCCTTGGAGATGTTCTATCACTTGATCTGAGTGGCTGTTAAACATCAAGCTTCCACTTACACTTGTGTTTTTTAGGTATGGAGGTCATTTTTCAATCTAGAAATTTATTTGAAATATATAAAGTTCCAGTAAAGCAGAAATTCTACTTTGACAAACTCCTTTGGATCGTTATGGTAGTCAAAATATACCTTCAGCACAAATCTGTAATTTTGTGATCATAAAGCCAAAAATAATCTTAAAACATGTTAGAAAATGGAAAGAACCATAAAGGAAAAATGAATAGCATTTTTACCCGGTAACATCAGGCCCACTATTAGTGTATGCAATCTAGTTTAAAAAAAAAAAAAAAGGACAAAGACAAAGCACTAAAACTATTACAAGCAATGAGGGCAGACTTAGACAGAAAGTGAAATGAGTGAAGTAATTCTGAGCCCTAAAAATACAGTGCCAACTAGCTGAAAGCACAGGAAGAAATCAATTTATCAAGGGAAATTTAATGGCCAGTGTTCAACCTCACTCTGATAGTCAAAGAAAAAAATCAAAACAAATTACCATTTTTAAACTATCCAAGTGGCAAAGATACTCTAAAGTGTTAACACGTGGCATTTGTAAAAATATAGAAAAAAAGAACTTTCCAAAAAAAAAAAGAACTTTCATGAAATCCTACTGACATAAGCTTTAAGGGCAAGTGGGCAAAGAGATATCAAAAGTCTTTAAGTTTTCGGGACGCCTGGGTGGCTCAGTTGGTTAAGCAGCTGCCTTTGGCTCAGGTCATGATCCCAGCGTCCTGGGATCAAGTCCCACATCGGGCTCCTTGCTTGGCAGGGAGCCTGCTTCTCCCTCTGCCTCTGCCTGCCACTCTGTCTGCCTGTGCTCGCTCTCTCTCTCCCTCTCTTTCTCACAAATAAATAGATAAAATCTTTAAAAAAAAAAAAAAGTCTTTAAGTTTTCATTATGATTAACATGTTCAATCATCAAAAACATACAATTTCATGTTATTACAGAGGCTGGGATCTAAGTTGGCAAATCCCCTTTTCCTCTTCATGCCACTTTGTTTTTTGCCCTTGGGAGGGGCAGCCCCACAGGCAGAGGACACTGTCAGCTCTACTCCCCATCTTCTGGAAGCTCCCACCACCACCACACCACCTATGAAGACTCTGAAGGCAATCCTTAACTCTTCAGCTTCATCCCAGCTTCACTTTATTCTTAAAGAACAGGAAGACAAGCAGACCTGTCTAGTTACCTAAGTCTCATTTGTCCCACCTCTTCCACCCAGCCCATCTAAATTATCTCTCCTCTCCCCAAACATCTCCACCATCTCCCTTGAAGTCTCTTGTCCAAGAGGTCCCAATTTCTTTACAGTACAATTGTCTGGCCATGTGGAGGAGGAATAAAAATGGAGCCTTTTGCACTGTGGAGGAAATTTACTCCTGCGTCTCCAAATACAAAAGGTTCCCAAGCATTAACTGATTCATGATAATAGCAGGTTTCACGGACTCCTTGTTTTTATCAGGCATGCAATTTTAGCTGAAATTGTGAAACTGGGAAATTACGACTGGAATAGTTTGAAACCAAATGAGATGTCCCAGAAAATGTAGTAGCTTCTGGGAAAATCCATTTGTTCATTCCGCACTCTGAGCAAAGTCCACAAGGGCCCAGCCGATGGAAGACAGACCTGCCAAGAGACTTTGGCAGTTCGCTGTATGGTAGGCCAACGGGTTCAGAACTCGGTGGGTAAACACCACAGCGGGTTATAAAGAGGGATAATCGTTAAGTGCTCATTTTAAGCATAGAAAATATTTCTATCAACCACAGCCCCAGAACTGAAGAACTCTCTACTGATGCATGACTGCGGGGAACTGGACTGCAAGCTCTCTCCATTTATCTCCATATTCCATATTCCATCATGAATCACTCATGGGATGAGCTTCCTTATCTTGGAATGTTTCTGGGGAACCTCAGTATTAATCTTCCTCTGGTCCTTTCAGCTTCCTCAGATGAAAAGGCAGTTGTTAAAGCACTAATGAAACAGAAAATAAATGTGAAAGAATTGGTGCCTCTGCCTTTGAAGGCTAGGAATTATCCATGACCACCTGACAGAGCTGGAGTTCCAAAGGTCTCTCCAACACAGACAGGCTCTACAACTGGAAGTCAAGTGTTTAGCACTAGGAACACATTTTCCCATAGAGACAATGTATAAATCAGGGTCCATCCTCAGATCGGGCTGACAATGCTCCATATTAACTCATATAGTACCAAAAGCACAGTACCATCCTATTTCTTGCATAATATTTTTACTGAGAAACAATTCCCACACAATTCACCCTTTTAAAAGTATACAATTCAGTGGTTTTTAGCACACTCACAAAGTTGTGCAATCATCACATTCTAGAACATTATGTCAGCCCCTCAAAAAAATCCTGTACCTCAGGCAGTCATTCCTCCTTCCTCCACAGCCCCTCCCAGCCACTAATCTACTTTCCATCTCTACAGGCTTGCCTATTGTGGCATTTCGTATCAACGGAATCATAAGATGTGGCCTTTTGTGTCTGGCTTCTTTCACTCAGCATCATGTTTTCAAGGCTCATACAAGTTGTAACACATATTCAGTACCTCATTTATTTGTCCAAAGCCTTTTAAAAGTTCATACTTTGTACCTCAAATGGAATTCACAGAAATAATTGGAAATGCACCAAAGGATCTGTGTACAAGTATGTATCACAATATTATTTATGATAGGAAAAACGTAACATTCACTATAAGGTCCAGTTAAATAAACTTACACATTTATATGATGGAATACTATGCAACATAAGTAAATAAGGTTTTAAAGGATATATATGAAAGGAAAAGCTCATTATTAACTAAAGAAAGAACATTGAACACATTTTTTTTAGGATTTTATTTATTTATTTGACAGAGAGGGACGCCTGGGTGGCTCAGTTGGTTAAGCAGCTGCCTTCGGCCCAGGTCATGATCCCAGCATCCTGGGATCGAGTCCCACATCAGGCTCCTTGCTCAGCAGTGAGCCTGCTTCTCCCTCTGCCTCTGCCTGCCTCTCTGTCTGCCTGTGCTCACGCTCTCTAACTAATAAATAAATAAAATCTTAAAAAAAAAAAATTATTTATTTGACAGAGAGATCACAAGTAGGCAGACAGGCAGGCAGAGAGAGAAGAAGGGAAGCAGGCTCCCTGCTGAGCCAGAGAGCCGATGCGGCGCTCGATCCCAGGACCCTGGAATCATGACCTGAGCCGAAGGTAGAGGTTTTAACCCACTGAGACACTCAGGTATCCTGAACATTGAAAACATTTTAAAAAATGTGTGTGTGGGATGATGTCAACCAAAATATATTACCAGGTATCTCTGGGTAATAGGAATATGGATGGTTTTAAATTTCCTAATTATATTTATATACTTCAAAATTTTCTTTAATAACTTGAATGATTGTAAAGTAATTTTACTGGGAGAAATAAACAACTTTTGGAATGTGAACAGAAAGGCACTCAGAGTTCAATTCAGAGACCCTCATACTTTCATTATATAATCTTATTGTCTGTTTAATTATATTCACATGCACACACATAACAGAAATAAGAATAAGCTAATCAGTAAGTTGTTTTTAAAAGCTGTGAAAAGAAAAAAAGAGTAAAAAGAGATGCAGAAAACTGAATTAGGTATCAGAAAAATGGAACCAGTCAATAATCTAAGAAGTGGTTCTCTTACAAAAACAACAAAAGGGATGGAGAGTAAGAAATCTGACAAGAAAAACAAAAGCTAAACAAATAAAATTAGAAATGCAAAAGGATATAACCAGAGACACTGAGGTTTAGAGTGCAAATAATACGTGATACTAAATTCAAAGGTGGAATAAATGGAAAAGCAAATTACAAAAGGAGTCAAGAGGTGAAAAAGCTCAACCTTTTCACAGCCTTACCTCCCCAGAGAGTCTTCTTTTTTTTTTTAAGGCTTTTTTTTTTTAAGGTTTTATTTATTTATTTGACGGGGAGAGACCACAAGCAGGGGGAGCACCAGGCAGAGGGAGCAGGAGAGGGAGAAGCAGACACCCCACTGAGCAGGGAAATGCTCCCAGGGATAACACCGAAGGAGCCAAAGACAGACGTTTAACCAACTGAGCCACCCAGGCACCCCTTCCCTGAACAATCTTAACAAGAGAGAATTTAAACTAAGTTCTCTCATACTTTCAAGAAACAACCAATTCTAAAGCTATATAGGTGTTCCAGAACACATAAAGTTATGGAAATTTACTAAATGAATCTTACAGGGCTAGTTTAACTCTGAGATCAAAACACAGCAAAAGTTACCTCCCACCCCAAAGGAAATATCCATCCATACACAGTAGATAGGAACATTCTAAACACAAAATTAGGTTGAAAAACTTAATACCAAGAACAATTTATTATTAGGAAATGTACAAATACCTAAAACCAACATGATCAACTAAATTAATGCCCCAAAACACCCCAATAAAATACCTATTCCTATTAAAAACTCTAAAAGCGGGGCACCTTACTCAGTGGGTTAAGCCTCTGCCTTCAGCTCAGGTCATGGTCTCAGGGTCCTGGGATCCAGCCCTGCATCAGGCTCTCTGCTCAGCGGCGAGCCTGCTTCCCCCTCTGTCTCTGCCTGCCTCTCTGCCTACTTGTGATCTCTCTCTGTGTCAAATAAATAAATAAAATCTTAAAAAAAAAAAAAAAACTCTAAAAGCCATAAATCACAGAATAATCCATTTACAGTTTTATTTTTTTTCCCATTTGCAGTTTTAAAAGTCTTTCCCTAGCCAGTAAGTAAACAATAAATTTAATGGAGTAAAAATTAAAATATTCCAAGTAAAGTGAATAAGAAAGACCACCAGGAAAGTCTGAATATTCGATAAGCCACGAACTAAAACCAAGAAGTTAGTTATAACAAAACAAGTAGAAGTTTAAATTTAAACTGAAGAAGGAACATCCCATTCGAATCAGGAACATCAATAACCAGCCCATAAATAAATAAAACCTTAAAGTATCTGAAATTGACACTAACCCAAATGTCAGATCCTAGATGTAAAAAGAAAATTACCCACTTTGACTGAGTTATAAAAGAACTAGAAAAAAAAAAAAATCAGGGAGCATACTTTATTTCTAGATTTATTTCTAGATTGGCTGGCTTAATACAGAGAAACAAACTTCTAAATATTCCTGCCATTAGAGTCGTACTTCATAAAGTTTTTTTTTTAAGATTTTATTTGCCAGAGAGAGAGAAAGAGAAAGAGAATGCACAAGAGTATAAGCAGGGGGAGCAGCAGGCAGAGGGAGAGGAAGAAGCAGGCTCCTCTTGAGCAGGGAGCCCCAAGCAGGACTCGATTCCAGGACCCCAGGATCATGACTTGAGCAGAAGGCAGACACTTAACCACTTACACAGATTTTAAAGTAGCCCCTGAAACCAAACTTGTAGTCATACCAGAAGTGCTGTCTATATAGCCATTCAAAAAATATGAGGAACATTTTGATCAAGCAACATGGAAAAATGTCCAACACAAATTGTCAAGAGGAAAAAAACTGGTATAAAATAAAAGAATCATAATAATCTCATGGTATATGTGGGGGAAGGCACAGGTATTTAGAAATAAAGATGAACACTCTAGAGTAAGCAGTTGGCTACCTCTGGGTGGTGAGGTCACATGATTTTAGGTATCTGGAACTTTTACAAAAAGTACAATGTAACTTCTATACATTTGGGGGTAGGGAGGGGAACAGTTTAAAAGTAAAGAAACACCCAAAATATCAACAGCATATGTTTTGATGTAGCTGAATTATGGTTGTTTAGTTGTTTCAACAGTTTCCTCTGTTTTCCAAATTTTCTACAATAATCGTAAAAAACAAGCCTCTGTGCAAAACTGTTAGAGAAACATGTTAAAAAACAACATGTTAAAAAATTCACTTGGACCCTCTTGTTCTTTTGAGCTTCCATGTGCCAAATTCTTAATTTTTCTCCAACCATTCTATTATTTTCAACATTAAATTCAAAATTTGCCGGGAAGACTTCCAATCAGAAAAAATAAAACGGTCTGAACTGCTCTTACACGCTTGTTCAGATTAAAAAGGAAAGCAAACTGTGGTGAGGAATCAAGAAAGGTGTGGTCCAAAGTCTTACCGTGAAACTGTTGTTGACGTTCTTGGTGCTGGATTCAGCCACGCTGGCATCTGTCAGGTCCACTTCGTCAAATATGATCGACTGGAGAAGAGACCCAGGCACCAGAGTCAGTGTGGGGCCAAGGCACCCTGGCCCAGCCACTCTCCCTCAAGCCCAGCCAAGCACCCACAGACTCCCAAGCGCCTTAAAACTTGAGCACCTGACAACTACACGAACACTAACTGCGTCCATCGCTGCCTGCTTCTAATAAGAGCACAGAGCTCATAGAGCTCTGCGTGTTTTTTAAGCCAGGAGTTCATGAGTGACTGCATTCGTGGAGAAAAACAAAACAAAAAACCACGGTGATTCCTGTTTATTTATTTTCTGTAATCAGCATTTCATTTCTATATGTGAAATATGCCCTCACGCAGAGTCTACCTGAGGGAGCAGGGTTCCAGACCGAGGATCCTCTGTCCTTCCAGCTAGAATCACACTTAGGGGGAAAGGTCCTGGCTAAAACAAATGATTCTAGGAAGAGAGACCAATCCAGATAGAAAGAATCTGGCCATGAGGTAAAAAACAAGGGAGCAGACCAGAAGGAATCTAGTCCTGGGGAGAGACAGCCAGGCTCCAGAAGGAGGACTGGGAATTATGCAGGGGAAACTTCCCCCCAACCTATTTTCCTCCCCATAGTCCCCATCTCCTGTTTACCTTATTGTCCCCTCTAAGAAGACTCCACTGGGAACCCTGGAGGAAATGTTAATGACTTAGGAAAGAGACTCACCCTTTTAAGTAACAAGCCTCCTCCCTCAAACCCCCTCCCCAAACACACACACAGACACACAACATACACACACACACAACTAACTATAAATGTTCTTTTGTTTTTTAATGAGTGATGTGGTCAGAACCTTCTCTAAACAAGTTGCTCTGTTCAATTTCAAAAATTTTAATGCATTCTCTAGGGATCCATCTCAAAAAAAAAGTCTGGAATCTATATCATTTACATTTTAATACCAAAACATCAGTATTGATAACAATACCAATACAATACTGGTATTCAGGACGCCAAAAAACTAGCTTTGCAAACACACATTCATTTAAACAGGACGGGAATTCAGTGGCTTTCACTGGCTTCTTGTCTTTCTCTAGAGCTGCTGGTGACTCTCCCTACAAAGCTCACACACAAGCCAGCACAAGGGAAGGCGGAGCTGGGCTAGAACTTCACAGTTCTGTTCACACATCAACAAGCCCAATACGCTCCAAAAACAGCTTCCATTAGTGTCACAGGCATGTACTACTTACCTCCACACTCGTTAAGCTGTATACATTAAATATCTATAGCTTTTTGAGTGCCGATTATAACTCAATAAATTGCTTTTAAAGAAAAGATATTTTAGCCCATAAGAGATATGTGACCCAATCCTTCCGAAAAAAAGATCTTTCACTGTAATTTGAGTATTTCTGTGACACTCCCCCCTCCCCCCACTGGTGACACAGGACATTAAGGGGGAAAACACTCAGTAAAAGTCAACATTTATAAGAAATAAAACATGCCTTGAGACAAATTAAAGTTAGCACTGCAGAGTATTACCAAACTCACTGGAAATAACAGATCTAAGCAGTGGAGATTTGTCCCAGGATAAGGACTCGGTAGGGGACTTGGTAGAGACCCTGCAGAATCTATTCTCCAGTGGTCTCCACTCACTGCACCTCACCTTTGCTGTTTTTGCATAGTACAGCGTTCGCCCCCGCAGCTTGAAGTATCTCCTTTTTGATCGCTGAAATGAATTGTTCTGTTTGGTCAGCATCCCCTCTTTGATGACGGTCTGAAAGCACAGAAACAATTCGTGAGCAAGCGTCTGCACAGTGCCCTGGTGCCCATCCCATGGAACTGCACATAGACGGGCCAGTGCCTGCCTGACCAGTTAGGCCAGTGGCCTGACCCAAGTGCTTCTCACACTCTCCCCAGACCCTGGCCTCTGTACAGGCCAAGCGCACTGCCTGGGAGGGCTACACAATTCTGAAGGATGGTGGCATGCCTGAGTGGTAAGGGTGTCAGAGGCCCAAGGTGTGCCTGGCCATGCCCAGGGTATCAACAGAAGGGGGACAAGAAGACTCGCAGGAACACAGTAAGCAACAAGGGGCCAGAGCATTCTCCGGCTTCAGCATTTGGTATTTTTCAGCTATTCTTGGCCCCATCTCCGTGTTCTCTGGCCTCCTGCCATTTCTCAGGATCCCGTTGCCAAAACTGTCGACGTAAGTTGCTGTGGGGTTCAGCACAGCCCCAGGCCTACACCCCAATCAACCCTCACCCTATTCACAAGCTGGATACATGCCTCTGCCCACATTGTCAGACAGAAGTGCCACAACCAAAGTCACTAACTCCTCTCCTCCTGTAAATCGAATCGGTCCACCATTTACCTGGAGTTCCGTTAACAGCGGAGGTGGACAGCAGTCCACTCACCGTGACTCAATGAAAGCCAAGAACAAGAGGCATGGCTTCTCCTGGAGCTGTTTCCCCGGGGGCCAGTCTAACAGGACAAGGGAGCCCTGCAGAGCACTCAGAAGTGAAATGCTCAAAGAGCTACTTGATCATTAGACATGTGAACCACCGGGAGCCACTAAGAGACAAAACGAATAAACAACATACCTAAAACAGGAGCCTGGCTCTCAGCACGTGCATACACTGTTTTCCCCAGCTGACAGAAATGGCCAATGTACAAGGGGTCTCACCATGGAATCAGGGAGAATGCACAAAAACTCTGTCCCATATAATACTGGTTCAGAGAAGTTTTAGAAGAATTACCTAATCCCATATAGCTTTGCACTTTAGGTAACTTTTTAAAGAAAGTATCTGTCCAAAGCACTTGGGTACCCATGGCCACGGAAGATGACCTAAGATGAAACCAGATATATAAACCTCATGTAACCCAAACACATCAGAAGGCAAGAGCAGAACACCAGCTCAGTCCGGTCCCTCCACTAGCCAACTCCAAACAGAGCAGGGAGGGAACTCCAGATGCAGCTCACCCCCACCCTGAGAAGAACTCCGAAGAAAGCCCCTGAGGGCTTCATCAACATGGGGCCGTGCACTGGGACCCCAACCTGAGCCGCACAGTGCCCGCGGGGCGTGGAAGTGCTGGCGGCTGCTCCCCTCCTTATCCCCACCACAGGACGTCCTCTCTAGGAGCGTTCTGAGCAAGGGAAGCTGCCTGAGCCAGCTTGTGACCTTGTGCCAGGTGTGATGGGATCTGTGCTGTCCAGCTGGCCTTGTGGTATGACAGCAACCTTCTCCAGGTCCCAGGAGAAAAACTACTGAGAACCTCCCTCCTCATGCTGCCGCGTATGCCTCCACCTTTGCTTCCGAGGTCACCAGCCGGCTCTCCCAGGTAATGACAGACTGGCAGCAGCAGAGAGAAGACGACAGCATCACCCAATGACCAAAGGAACAGACATGCCAACTACAGTCACAGAATCCAAAACAGCCATCCTAAACAAAGGCACTGCTTTTCTGAAGGGCGAGAACATGTGCTGAACCAGAGGCAGATTCCAAGGCAGAGACCAAGCACCCCCTCTGATCCCAGTAGCTACAGGTAGAAACCATCCCCGGTACAGAAGGACTAGCAGGTCGTTTCCCAACGTTCTTTTCAGAGCCAAGTACACACGGATGTGCATGTCAGCATGCTCTTCAGAGACCCAGGACAGCTATGTCTGCGCACAGCAAGGCAGATCCACAGGCGCCAGGGCCGCACTCCAAGGCAGCCTCTCCTCCTTGACCTCATTGGACTCTTTCAACAAAGGCACCACTCCTCACCCCCACGCATCTTCCTTACCTCTGCAGGGGAAGTCACCACTTCCATCTCTTTTCTAAATGCAAATTAAAAAAAAAAAAAAAAAGACAACAAACCCAACAAGCCCAGACCCAGAAAAGTTATACTAAGTTATCTTTAAAGGATAAATAGAGTACTTTTTCTTGCATCTCCCGCCACACATCTCACACATAAAAGAAAAGCAAAATTAAAACACAATCCAATCCACCACACACACACAAATCTTTCAGAAAGCGGATGAGAACTGCGATCTTGGGCTACCCAAGGAGGGCCGCTGTTCTATTTATAGAACAAGAGCACTCAGAAAAAGACTCTGGTGGGTTTCAGCGGAAAAGGCTGGGGAAAAGATAAAGACCAGTATTTCTTTGAAGCTTTCTCAGAAACTGCGTTTCTTCTCCTGATTCGCTGCTCGAGAATACTATAGATATGCTGCAGAATATTTTTAAACACTCAGTCAAAAGCAATGAACTAAAAGTGGTCAAGAAAATAACACCCCTGAATAATCTGCTGTGTTTTGCATTTGGCAGCTTGTAAATGGCACCCACAGGAAACACTGCTCAGCTGGCAGGGCTCCTCCTCGTGCCCAATGGAGCAGAGAACCAGAAGTCAAAAACCCAGACTCAAGCATAGCTCGATCAGGACATGCTGGGCGGCCATGCTCTTAGAACCATTTTGTCAAGTTCTCTGCACAAACAGAAGGGCCCACTCTGTCCTTCAAGCAATCCAGGGCACCTTCATCACCATCAGAAACAAGAAAGGACAGATTTGAAACACACTCAGGTACTGAGAATCAGAGTGGGAAAGTGAGCCCCACGCCCACCTCCAGAGAGGAAGTAAATCCAGGGATGAAACTGGTAGTCCAAGCGTAGTCCTGGGTGCCACAGCCACCCACGGTGAGCAGAGAGAGAGCAGCTGGCCCACAGGCAACACTGCCAGGCACCTGCTATGAGGGAAGCTCAAGTCTCTGGTCATCCTGCTTAGAGATGGAAAGGACTGAGGAAGGCAACTCTGGAAATGCCCTTAAAAAGGCTTCAAACCAGGGGCACCTGGGTGGTGCAGTCAGTTAAGCATCCAACTCTTGGTTCCCACTCAGGTCATAATCTCAGTGTCCTGGGATAAGCCCAGCATCGGGCTCTGCACTCAGCACAATCTGCTTGAGATTCTCTGTCGCTCCTGCTTGTGTGCTCACACACTCGTTCTCTCTAATAAATAAATAAATAAATAAAATCTTCGGCCGGGGAAGGCGGGGGAGAAGGTTTCAAACCAATGGGCAGGAAAAGACAAGAACAGGCCCCTTGAGCCCTGGTCAAACCTGCCCAGATTACTGAGAGACAGGCCTATGGGTCTCAGGCCCTCAGGTACACTTTGCAAAGATGCTCTTGGCCACAGTATGGAGGAGAGGCGGAGGGAAACCTAAAAGCACACAGAACAGTCCAGAAACTCTTGTAAGAGGGCAGCTAGCAACACTAAGCCTCTGGGAGGGAAACAGGGACACAGACACGAGAGTGCCTGGGAAGGAGGCCACCACAGATGGAGACGAGGAGGACTCTGGTTTCACAGGGGAGGTTGGGGGTTTCATTTGGGGCATGCCCACGAGGTCCTCAAGCATGCCAGGGGGAGCTGAGCTGAGCAGAGAGACAGCAGCAGATATGAGATCAGGGTATGAGACGAGGTTTAACAGGGGAGACGTTTTGGTAAGGCACATACAGAAAAGGAGCACAAAAAGAGCAGGCACAGGAGACCAGGAACCCCAGGACACCAAGCTCAGGTACAGAGAGGCAGGAACCCAAAGGGAGAAAGCCGGCACAAGGCCAGGATCAAGGAGACAGCCCTCAGGAGGCTGCACTGATGACGACGACTGGAAGGAGTCAGAGGAGGGCCTGCCAGGGCAAAGCCAGAGCACAGCACACCAAATGTGACCAGGATGGGAGGAAGCAAAGATGGGAGGTGGGTTTTTTTAACCCAAATGTCTCTTAACTTTTTATAAACATGGGATCGTAGTGCACACACCATATTTTAACTTCCTATTTCCTGTCATGATATACTGTCAGCTCCCTTCCACGTTAGTGAGTACATCTTTGTCAGCTACAGTGCGCTGTGCATGTACTCAACTCAATTGGGCTGCTAGAACAGGTGGAACGGGTCCCACTCCACACTATCAACAGCACTTTGAAGAACAACGCTATAACAAAAGTCTGTGCCTGTCCTGGACTCTTCCTTAAGGCAAAATGACAAGAAGCAGCATTTGGGGCTCAGGACAGCCCAGAAATAGATGCTGACAGATTTGAAAGTGTGAGGAGTGACAGCAGCAGCTTCTCCAGCTGGGGGTGAGGAGGGACCAGTCAGTGGCCGGGCCTAAAACAACAGATTATCCAAGGGCAAAAATGCTCTCAGTCCCCCACCTCACACACGTGGGCTACAGATGAAATGCAAAAGGCACAACTTCAAAAGTTTCAGCAGACAGGGCGCCTGGGTGGCTCAGTGGGTTAAGCCGCTGCCTTCGGCTCAGGTCATGATCCCAGGGTCCTGGGATCGAGTCCCACATCGGGCTCTCTGCTTAGCAGGGAGCCTGCTTCTCCCCTCCCCTCTCTGCCTGACTCTCTGCCTACTTGTGTAATCTCTGTCTGTCAAATAAATAAATAAATAAAATCTTTAAAACAAAAAAAAGTTTCAGCAGACAATAAAGGAGAACTGCCTTATGACCTTGGGATTGGGGGGAGGCGGTCATAAGTAGGACTGGAAAAGTACTAAACACAAATTATAAAACTGCTAAAGCCAACTATATTCCAACAGAGAACTTCTGTTGATCACAGACGCCTCACAAAGAAAGGGAAGAGGGAAGCCAGGACCTGGGAAAAGATACACATAATACTGCCAATGGCCAGAGAGAGCATCCAGAACATTCTAAGAACCCCTGCAAAACAGTAACAAGAAAAAGCAACTGCTAAATGGAAAACTGGCAGAAGGCATGAACCAGAGCAAGTCCAATGGTGACTAAGAGATGCTGAAGGGCAGTATGCTGGACAGAAAGGATCCCTGGGGGTGACCTCCTAACGCTCTGCTGGGTTCACACATGCAGTTTATTACATGTGTTTATGCTGCACTGACATTTACATGCGTGTTACTCAACATGGGGAAAGAAAGGGGAAAAAAAGTTAGTCAATAAAAGGACAGAAGTAAAAGCTCAGGCAGAGCTCCGTTGGTGTCTTCAGCGTCTTGTGTGTGTAAGTAGAAGAGTGTGCATGTGTTCCTGACAACCAGCCTGCCTGACTGGACAAGGTTAGCAGCTGAAGGCAGGCCAGGAAAGAAGGGGGAAGATAAAGGAGAAAGGGGTGAAAAATCCAGCCCAATGTCCACATCAGCAATCTACTTGTCCTTAAACCATTTTAGTCCTCCAGTAAAAACATACATAAACCTGATGTTAGTCCACATGATAAAAAAATCCACAAAGTTCAAAAAAAGTGGGGAATTAGCATAAAAGTTAATATACAAAAGAACTATTAAAATGTTTCTGTGGGGGAAAGAAGCTAGTAAAATTTAATACCTTAAATTTGCATATCACTTGAAATTTTCATGAGCATTTTTACATCTGCTCGCTTTTTCTTTCTCCCCAAAATTTTATTTATTTATTTGACAGAGAGAGAGAGAACAAAGCAGGGGAACAGCAGGCAGAGGGAGAGGGAGAAGCAGGCTCACTGAATAGGGAGCCCGATGCAGGGCTCAATCCCAGGACTCTGGGATCATGACCTGAGCCAAAGGCAGATGCTTAACGACTGAGCCACCCAGGAGCCGCCGCTTGCCTTCTTAACAGAACAAATACATGCTAATATTCTAATTGGCAAATAAGAAAACTGGGCATTGAAAGATTGAATAATTTGTCCACAGTTAAACAATTACTAACAGACCACAAAGAAATATGAGGCCCCCTTCACTCTTAACAAAAATAAGGCATGCATGACATACCCAAAGACCTAGAGGTTATTTTAAATGCTTACTAAGTACTCATCATATTTACTACATACATATCTGGCATTTTTACCTTTTAACCTTCCATCAACTTCAGAGTTATGTGGTAATATTCCCATCTTACAGACTAGGGAATGAAGAGCCTAAAGAATTAAGTCTCAAGGCCACACAACTAGTAAAAAGACAACCTGGAATTCAAACCTAGTGCCTAGACAGCAGACCAAAAACATCTGTTGGCAAAAAAATCTACTGATGGTAAAAATCTACTGATAACTCTGATTTAAATAAATTTTTAAAGATTTTATTTATTTATTTGACAGAGAGAAATCACAAGCAGGCAGAGAGGCAGGCAGTGGGGAGAGGAAGCAGGCTCCCCACTGAGCAGGGAGCCCCATGCAGGGCTCGATCCCAGGACCCTGAGATCATGACCTGAGCTGAAGGCAGAGGCTCCACCCAATGAGCCGCCTAGGAGCCCCTCTGATTTAAATAAATTAAGTAAAGGTAGCTTCATCAATTCAAAACACCATCCACAAATGCATCCTAATTCATCCTGATTCAGAACTACCTGCAACTTACCTACAATTCCCCTACCTATCTACCACCCAGTCTTGTCACATCATCTCAGAAGCTGAGAAGCCTGCTCACCTTGGGCCACAACTGTATGTTGGCACATCAATGTCTCCACCGCACCAACAACCAGCAGGAGCGAGAGACCAGAGGCGCACATGGGTTACTGCTGTGCTGGAGAATTCCTCTCAAATCTTCAGAGCCGAACCCTATATCTGCTGCCACCAATCCAACACAAAGGTGCCCACATAAGTTGTTTTTCCTAAAGACCCCAAAAATGCTAACCCACAAAAAAAGGACAGCCATTCTTTTCTTACCAATCAAGAGAACCCAACTTCCCCTTTGCCACTATCCTGGTTTTCCTCCTTCAGTACACTGCCTGCAAAGTTAAAAGCAACCATGTCCCAGTGTCCCAACCATGTCACTTGAAGTTCCACCGAGTGTTAGGAAGATGTCCAATTCCTGTCCCCAGTAATATGAGGAGGGACCAAAGCAGAAGACCAAAGAATGGCCCCAAAGTGTAAGGCCCAAATTCCCCAAAAGAGCTGCTCCTTGATCTGCGCTTCCTTTGGAGTTCACAACCACCTTCCCTAAATATGAGAAATCTCCTATTACTCTGGTAAGGCCCCTCTTTGCTAATGCACTCAGTTCTGAGGGGGCTGGTTGAATCAAGTGCGGCCAACATCACAATGCTGAACACACCTCCCCAGTCCTGGCCACATGATTCACTTGGTCACAGAAACCTATACGGATGTCCTGCCAGGGCTGGGGAGGCAAGAGAGTTGCTCCACACATGTGTGAGAACACATGTGGCTTCAAGTCCCCCTTCCCTGTCCCTCTTGTCTTGAATGCAGTCACAAGTCTAGAGCTGTGGCAGCTACAGGGAGACCGTGAGCTGGGAGCCAGCAATCGAAAGCTAGTGAGGCAGAAAGGCACAGTGTGGGGTCCTAAGGCATCATGCGGCTGACTCCCTGGCCAGATCAAGGGGATCACAAAGGCTGAAGCTGTATTAGTGATCTTAATCACCCGGGTGCCCAAGCACAGCACATTCTGAGGAAACTTTCTGCAAAATATCATAGGGGGCTAATATCCCTAATCGGTAAGAACCTCTAAAATTTGAGAATAAACTAACAATCTGTTTTTTTTTAAAGGCAAAAACTAAAAGAATCTGTTTATAAGAAAAATAAGTAAAAATGGCCCTTAAACACATGAAAATGTTTGACCTATCTCATTAAAATAAGAAAACTAAACTAAAATACACTATCATCATCAGATTGACAGATAAAATACAAACAGGTACTGTGGGCAAGGCCATGGGGAAAAACCAGTACTCTAGGCACCACTGATCCAACAGGACCTGAGGTGAGCCCTGAGGACAGGGACCTGCCAAAACCTAGCAAACTACGCTTTGACCCTGCACGCCCACTCCAAGAAGCCCATCCCACAGATACTCTGGCAAAGAGCATAAAATGAAGTCTGAAGTCTGTATAAGGCTATCTGCTGCAAAATATCATAGCAAAAGTCTGAAAATAATGCAAGTGGTTGAATAAGCTATGGTACATTTAAAAAAACAAAACAGAATACTATACAATTGTAAAAGGTATAAGGAAGATCTTTATACAGCTATGGAATGATCTCCAAATTCTATTAAACGGAAAAAAGAAAGGTGAGAACACTTATGGAACCTGCTACCTTTTGTGTAAAGTGGATGTGTGTGTACACGCACACATGTCTGCAGAGATAATTAAAAGCAACTATGTGTATATATTATTATTTTTAAATTTCCAAACAGAAACAATGGAAGAATTAACCAAAATAATAATAAAAATGGCTGAATGGTTCCCTCTGGGTGAAGAAAGCCAGAGCAGACAAGACAGGAAGGAAGCCAGCCTTCTAGAAGGTACAGAATTGTAAAAGGACTCCAAGAGAAGGGAGGCCACGGCCACCTGGCGCAGCACCCAGGACAGCTCTCACCGGCCCCCATCTAAGGGCCTCCACAGAAGACCCCACTCCGTCTACACAAAGACACTCCATCTACACAAAGACACTCCATCTACACAAAGAATGTGTGCATTCCCATTCCTCACAAACAGGCGGGGAGAAGACAGAGTCAGGGCATGTGCGGGCCCTACTCTGCACCAGGAACTTAGGAAGCCTCAGGATCTCATGATCTTCACCGTGAGGAGTTGCTTCCCCATTTCCTATATGAAGAAACTGAGGTCCAGAGAGGACTGATGTCCACAGAGAAGGGACAGATGTGGGGTTCAAACCCAAGTCTGTGTGATTTCACATTTAGATAGCAAGCGAAAAAATTTAAAAATATGCTTGTGAAAGGTTTTCTTTTGTTTTTTCTTACAGGTAAGACTAAACCACAGTCACAACTAATCCTCCCACTTCTCTGGGGTGAGTGCATGGACAGATGTGCACGCATCAGGGCACAACCATCCTCACTGCACACCACGTGGGCAAACCCAACCACCAGCAGCAGGAGCGACTTCCAAGTACGTTCATATACACAAACACACACACACGCGCGCGCGCGCTGTGGTGCACTCATAGCACCACAGCCTCTCCTGGCTGCTGTGAGCTTACAGAGTAAAATCCTTCTCCCCATGGACCGGTGGAATGAAATGCACTCTTTGTTTCAACAAATATTTATTGAACACTTAAGTGCAAGTGCGGCTGGGAATATGATGATGAAAGAGACAGGACCCTTGACCCTTAAGGAAATTGTGCACTGACAGAGGAATACTTTTACAACATAAAAAGTACCATAGGAATGTGTTTTAAATACTTAGAAGAAAGCAGAGCTCAGGGCTGAGGATAGAGGAAACAAGAAAGACACAATGCTGATGACTGCTTAGACCTGGTGACTGATTAAAACTCCTCTCCCTACTTTTGTGTATGTTTGGAAATTTCCATCAGAGGTAGAGATAGGGGGCTCTGGAAACTCAGAAGTGAATGAAACACACCAGAGGCCTGAATGCAAGGCCTGGAGCTACTACCACTGGAGCTAAGGGCAGCGGTTTCTCCATACCCCAAGTTCCTGACCTGCAGATCCCACCTCAGGGGGTGCTGCCCAGAGCAGGAAATGCCCAAGAAGCTCCAAAGTGCTACACAAATGCAAAGCAATGTTATAACCATCACTACTCAAATGCCTCTTCCCTGGGTCCCACTGCCCCCTTGCCCATTTTCAGACAGAAGGTGGAAATAAAGTCCTGTGTTAAGCAGCCGCCTCTGGGCTTACGGGAAGTGCTTTTTCTTCACTTGAGAACACTCAGTCCAGCCACACTGCTAACACCTGCCACTGACATCCTGCGATAACATCCTTCCACTGTGTTCTCAGTGCGTAAATACGACAGAAAAGAGGGGTTATGTAATATACAAATTATTTAATAATCTGCTTTTCCAAATATATTGCGACCAGACGTGCTTTTCTGTGTTTCTCTGTAGCCTGTTTCATCTTTTCAAGTCCTTAAGGGCACTGAAATAATTATGAGCAAATCTAAAAAACTGACAGCAGGGGCGCCTGGGTGGCTCAGTGGGTTAAAGCCTCTGCCTTCGGCTCAAGTCATGATCCCAGGGTCCTGGGATGGAGCCCTGCATCAGGTTCTCTGTTCAGCAGGGAGCCTGCTTCCCCTTCCTCTCTCTGCCTGCCTCTCTGTCTACTTGTAATCTCCGTCTGTCAAATAAATAAATAAAATCTTAAAAAAAAAAACTGACAGCATTTCATATATGAAATAGTTTCAATGTCAGGTTAAAATATCTTTTTAAAAAAATATATCTTGGGGCGCCTGGGTGGCTCAGTGGGTTAAAGCCGCTGCCTTCAGCTCGGGTCATGATCCCAGGGTCGTGGGATCGAGCCCCGCATCGGGATCTCTGCTCTGCGGACAGCCTGCTTCCTCCTCTCTCTCTCTGCCTCTCTGCCTACTTGTGATCTCTGTCTGTCAAATAAATAAATAAATAAAATCTTTAAAAATATATATATATATATCTTATTTATATCAAGACCCTGAACTCTGCTTAGGTAAGTTTAAAGTTATTTTCAACACAGGAGTTAAAAGTTTAAACAAAAGTGAACATAACTAAGATACTGCATATAATGTATTCATTTATTAGGATAGTATGAAATTTAAATCCTACTTATCATGCCCTTTTGTATATCTGGCTTCTTACACTGCATCTGCTTTGATCTGACAGCTGGAACTGTTTCAACTGTGATTCAGGACATTCCAGAGAAAAGCCTAAGAGTCTAAAGGTAGACTCTTCTCCATCTTCTGCTACCTGCACACAGAACCCTATATACTCGTCAGGAAACCTCGATTGAAGGACATCATGTTTAGCTTTTGTTTTTGTTTTCTTTAATAAACAATATGCCCATTTTAGAAAATTCAGAAAAGTAAAAATAAAAATAATCCAAACTACACCATCCCTGGTATCAGGGCACAATCTCTGGCATCAGTTCGGAAACTTTTGTCGTCTTACTTCCTATGCAGTGTTTTGCACACAGCAGAATGGCATTCTGTAAACACTGCCTCTCTGTTTCCCCAACATGACAAAATACTGTCCACATTACTGCCTTCCTCAATCACCCGAATGGCTGCAGTAGGCACAAAAGCCGCAACTCGCTCTGCCACTTCCCAATTGTGCGGCCTGGGCACTCAGCCACCTCATGGCAAACTTCACGCACTTTTGAAAGGGAAGCAAGACCACCCATGCAGGGTGCGTGATGCCAGCACGGAAAAGCTATGTCAGCTCTGTCATTAACCCACTGAGTTGCTACACTGGGCTGGACTATCTCGAGGTTTGCAACTTTTTATATTTAATGCTGCAATAAACATAGATAGCACCATTGTACTTTTTCTTATTTAAGACTATTTCCTCAACATACAATCCCACCAGTGGAATTAGTGAGTCAAGAGTATGGACCGTCTATGTTTTTCAAACATGTCACCAAATCATTTCCCCAAATGGTTGTACCCGTATGTGCTGCTAGAGAGTGAAGAAGCTACAGGGTTTCTATAAACAGCGAAGTTCCAGCTCATGCACAATACTGGCTGGATATAAAAATCTACTTAGACAATTATGACTAGTAGATAGTAAAAATACACTTGGGCAATTAGACCCATAACTCAGTAGTGACAAACCTCGTTTTTACTTGCCCTCTTTTTTTCTTTTAGGAAAAAAAAAATTTTTTTTTAAAGATTTTATTTATTTATTTGTTAGAGAAAGAGAGAGAGTGAGCACAGGCAGACAGAGTGGCCAGCAGAGGGAGAAGCAGGCTCCCTGCCAAGCAAGGAGCCCGATGTGGGACTCGATCTCAGAACGCTGGGATCATGACCTGAGCCGAAGGCAGCTGCTTAACCAACTGAGCCACCCAGGCGTCCCAAAAAAAAATTTTTTTTAAGATTTTATTTACTTATTTGACAGAGAGAGATCATAGGTAGGCAGAAAGGCAGGCAGAGAGAGAGAAGGGCGGGGAGCGGGGCAGAGAGCCCGATGCAGGACTCGATCCCAGGACTCTGAGATCACGACCCAAGCCAAAGGCAGAGGCTTAACCCACTCAGCCACCCAGGTGCCCTTTACTTGCCCTCTTTAAGTAAGTACCTGAAAACATAGAAAAAAGAGATAAAGAACAATTTCTTAGACTTCCTTTTCACTCAGCTTCTGACTACTAATCCATCTTTGTCAAAGAGTTCAAATATAAAGACTACCAAGTGGGATCAGACTTAACAAAATGAGTATTTCAAATTTTCCCAAACCATGAAAAGAACTGAACCAAATCCACACCCCTATACTTGAAATATGGAGAGTTTTAGGAGAAAAGAAATTCAGAAATACAGATATTTCCTTTCAAACCCTTCAAATGTGTAACTGTCTCATAACCATCCATAAGAATGATTCTCTTATTAATCCTTCTACAAACTCCACTGAGACCACTCCAAAATAGTGAAGATTACCAACCAATTCTGAGAAGCTCACAGCTGATTTTAAGTATTACAGGGTATGTAGCTTGAGAGGCCAAATCCAGCTGGAAAAAAAGTGGCCCTCTTCAACAAATGTTGCTGGGATATCCACATGCAAAAGACTGAAATTGGACCCTTACCTCACACCATATAAAAATCAACACAAAAAGAGCTAAAACAATAAAGCTCTTGGAAGAAAACACTGAAGTACATTTTCATGACCTTGGATTTAGCAATGGTTTTTCAAATATAACACCAAAAGCACAAGCAAGAAAAGAAAAACATAAACTGGACTTCTCCAAAATTTAAAACTTTTGAAAAAAAATTTTTTTTAACTTTTATGCATCAAAAGACACTATCAAGACTGTGAAAGGAGGGGTATGTGGATGGCTCAGTCAGTTAAGCGTCCTACTCTCAGTTTCAGCTTGGGTCATGATTTGGGGTCATGAGATCAAGTGTCACATCAAGCTACATGCAGAGTCTGCTTGGGATTTTCCCCTCTCCCTCTCTCTCCTTCTGCTCCTCCCCCCAACTCACATGCTCTCTCTCTCTCTCTCTCTCAAATAAATAAATAAATAAAAATAACAATCTTTAAAAAAAAGACAGTGAAAAGAGAACCCACAAAATGGGAAAAAGTTCACTGATCTGAATTTACTGAATACTGAAGGGCCCAGTATTCAGAATATATAAAGAACCCCACAACTCAACAACAAAACGATAACCCAACTTAGAAATGGACAAAGGACTGAAATAGACATTTTTCCAAAGATACACAAGTGGCCAACAAGCACATGAAAAAATGCTCAACATCATTAGTCACTAAGGAAATGCAAATCAATACCAGGAGGTGTCACTTCACAGCCACGGGGATGGCCATAATAAAAAAAATAAAGAAAAGAAAAGAAAACAAGTGCAACAAGGGCAACTGCAGAAAAACCGGAACCCTCCTACGCTGCTACTGTGCTGTTAGAAATGTAAGATGGCTTGGCCATTGTGGGAAACAATTTAGAGGTTCCTCAATAAGATATACACATAACCACCCAACAATTCCACTCCTTGGGTAAATACCCAAAAGAACTAGAAACAGACATTCAAACAATAACTTGTTCATAGCAGCTCTATTCTACTCACAACAGCCAAATAGTAGTAGCAATTCAAATATGTATCAACAGATGAAGGGATAAACAAAATGTGGTATATCCATACAATGGCATACTATTTGGCTATAAAAAGGAATGAGGCGCTAATACATGCTATAACATGGATGGGAAAGATGCCAGACACAAAAGGCCATATATTGTATGATTCCATTTATATAAGATATCTAGAAAAAGGCAAATCCACGGAGACAGAAGGCAGATGAGTAGCTGGGGAAGAAGAGGGAATGGGGAGTGACTACTTAATGGGAAAGGGGTTTCCTAGAGGATTAAAAAAATCTGGAACTAAATACTGGTGATGGTTACACAACACTGTTAATACCTAATGCCACTGACCTGTATACATTTAAAATGGTTAAAGTGAGGGGGTACCTGGCTGGCTCAGCTGATAAAGTATGTGACTCTTGATCTCAGGGTCGTGAGTTCAAGCCCCACATTAAGTAGGCACAGAGCCTACTTAAAAATAAAGAAGTAAGGGACGCCTGGGTGGCTCAGTTGGTTAAGCAGCTGCCTTCGGCTCAGGTCATGATCCCAGCGTCCTGGGATCAAGTCCCACATCGGGCTCCTTGCTTGGCAGGGAGCCTGCTTCTCCCTCTGCTGGCCACTCTGTCTGCCTGTGCTCGCTCCTGCGCTCTCTATCTGACAAATAGAAAAAAATAAAAAATAAAAAAATAAAAAATAATAAAGAAGTAAAACAAAATAAAAGTAAATAAAAAAATTTTAAAAATAAAATGGTAAATAAAGAAAAAGAACAAGAGTGCCCCTCTTCCATCTTGCTACAAGGGACAATGCACCACTTGGCCTGGATCCTGCGGTGTACTTCACCATCATGGAGCAAGAGGAGCCAGGCTTAGAAAAACCACAACCCAGGCACCTTCAACTTCAGATGCAGAAGAGCAGAGCCAGCCGGAAGCAGGTAGCAGGTGACCCAAAGCATCACACTATTCAGACTGAGGTGGCAGGGAGAGCCGGAGAGAGCAGCACAGGCACAGCACGAGACCTGTGGCCAATCTCCGGCGGGACTCACACTCCCTCCAGCAGCCAAGCACACAGTTAATGGCACTTCAAACCTGCAGACGGGGGAAAACATTCCAGGACTGAAAAAACAAAAGGGGGGGGGGGGGGGGGGGGGGGGGGGGGGGGGGGGCGGGCTGAAGATACACCATAAAGCACATGCATAAATCTAAATGAATTTATTACAGAAACCAGAAGACCATTTTAGCAAATATGCGCTTCTTGTTTTAAGATTACAGGAAGACACTGACTCTATTAAAAAATTAGTTTTTTCAAGGACGGGAGCACCAAAATGAGAACAGGATGAAATTAAAGTACAACAAGCTGTGATACAGGACATGATTAGAAAAGGAAGCAAAAATAATCACACCCCAGCAGAATTAAAATCCACATATAAGGGGCTAAAGGGGAAAACATACACCACAGGAAATGTCATTGGTCATGTACAAGACAAAAAGTGAGACCTCAGAAAGCTGCAGGATACAGTGCAGAGAAGACAAAACTGGGAAGAGCTCACCGACAGTGATGAAGGGACAGATTAACCCACAAACAATAAGAACCACAAAAAAGGAACACAAAATAAATGGAGATGCAAAACTGAGAGGCACAAACCCAAAAAAGGAAAAGCAAAGCCCCGCCAGGTTGATGTGCTAAACTCAACTGGGCACTGCCTGTCCCAGGTACCTCAGCCCCAGCCCACCATGACCTACTATCCCACCTCTGGGATCTAGCCCAAAGATGAAACAATAGATCGACCCAGAGCAAGCAAATGCTCACAGGCCAAAGAGCCAGTGTGAAGGGGCCCTCCTAGGAAAAAGTGGACAATTTAAGCATCAAAAGGAATGACTACCACTGATTGTAAAACACTGAATAAAACGAATGAATCCACAGTGACAAAGAGTGAGACAGAGAGAGAGAGCAGAAAGGGAACGTTTGCCTCCAGGGGAGAGGATTCTTCTACCAAATCCTTACTTTGAAAATTGGTAATTAAACAGGAAGAAACCAGCAATTACCCTGCCTTTTTTTTTTTAGGAGAAATTGTAGCTCTTCCCCAGTTGAAGTGGGAAAAATTTACAGAATACCAACAGACAAATATGGAAGAGATGACAGAAAGGGGGGAATCTTCATTTTGCAAACTTGTAATTGACTCAGGAAACTCTTAGGTATGAACGCTGAAAACTGTTAAAGATAAGTATATTTGCTTGGTGCCCAAGAACCACGTCACAGGTTCTCTCCTGACAAGAGGGAAATCCACACTTCCAAGGAAATATCTAGCATCTCCACATAAAGCAAATGATGACACAGCAGAGGGGACAGCCTGACAGGACACTGAACATCCCAGATCGAGGAAATTTGCCCAAAGCATCAACCTGAATAGAATCGAGTCTTCAAAATCCTCACTTCCAGGGACGCCTGGGTGGCTCAGTTGGTTAATCGGCTGCCTTCGGCTCGGGTCATGATCCCAGCTCCTGGGATCGAGTCCCACATCGGGCTCCTTGCTTGGCAGGGAGCCTGCTTCTCCCTCTGCCTCTGCCTGCCACTCTGTCTGCCTGTGCTCGCTCGCTCTCTCTCTCTCTAACAAATAAATACATAAAATCCAAAATCCTCACTTCCAGTTTATAGCAAATAAAAGGATCAAAGAAACCACAAGGAAACAATCAAACAAATCCAGACACAGATTTTACAAGACCACTGCCCTTGTCTCTCCAAATCATCCATGTCATAGTGAGGAGAAGGAGAAAGTGCTTGTGGGGAGCTATTTGAAGCTCAGAGACTGAAGAGGCACAACAAAATATAATGCAACAATTTTGATTGGTACATGATCCCCCAAGGGAGGCTACAAAAGACATTTTGGTCCAACTGGGGGAATCTAAAAATCATGTGCTTGTTAGATATTAGAAAATTACAATTAATTTTTAGGTATAATAATGGTGCATAGGAAAACATCCTTATTTTTAGAAGTCCTTATCTTTAGGAGTTTAGGTAGAATAATGATATACTTTAAAATGTCATTTTTATGAGTTGCATGCTGAGCTATCTAAGGGTAAACTATTGTGATGCCTATAAGTTACTTTCAAAAGATTTAGCAGATTATATTCAACACATATAAATAAGGCATTTTTGGTGATACATTAACAATTATTGATTCTTGGTAGTAAGTATATTAGGCATACACTGTACTATTATTCTTTTTAAATTTTTCATAATTAAAAATTGAAAAAGAGCCTTCCTTGCAAATATATTCTTCACAGAATATACGGTACAACCATTACAAGGGGTAAGAATAAAGAGATTTTAAGAACGCAGAGAAATGCTTATAACATTAAAGTGAAAACTTACATATACTTTCATTCCAATTCTGTTAAACATACCCAGAAAAATACTCTATAAGGAAATACAAAAGTAACAGTAATGATAGTGCAGGTGGACCTCTGGGTGCTGAAATCAGGAACTTACCTTCTTCCCCTCCCCTCCCTTCCCTCCTCTTCCTTCCCAGCTTCTCCCACTTCCTTCTCTGACTGGTCCTCCTCCCTCTGTCCGCATCCTAAAGCCAGTGGCTGAGCTGAGTGGGCCCAGCCTCCCACGGTCCCACTACTCCCTCTCTCAGGCTCCAGGAACCACTCCCACTGCTGCCACATGACTATCAAGGGACAAGGTAGGACCCAGTAGGAAGAGGTGCCATCTGGAATCTACAAGGCTTGGGTGGCTTCATGGCACCCTGGCAAGCCACCTAACTGCCCACCCCTCACCTGTGAAATTGGGATAGTTGAGAATAAGAGGAGCCAGGGTACCACTGCAACAGGGCCCAGTGAGAGCAAAATCCCAGAGCTGGTCCTCACGTAGAACTCCTTATCTCAGAGAAGAGCTCCATTAACCAGTCAACAGAACCAAAACCCTCCTCTTCCCCAGCACCCATACCAAACCAACACTAAGTTCTCCCAATGCCAAATCCAACGAACTCTATCACCACCACCACAGCCTTGACCCAGATTACCAGCTCCCACTCAGGGAGCCACAACAGAGCTGGGGTGATCCTTTCAACATAGATCAGATTATGTCTCATTCTTTCCTAGAACCTTAAAGCAGGGACCCTGACTGGCACAGTCAGCAGAACATGTGACTCTTGATCTTGGGGTCATGAGTTCGAGACCCATATTGGGTATAGAGATTACTAAAAAAATAAAATAACAAAATAAAACCTTAAAGCAATAGCACCTCACTCCTACAGAGTCCCCTAACACAGCCTCCTACCCAGCTCCCCAGCCTCACGTCCCTATCCAGGTCACCTTAAGTCTTGCCAACTCTATCCATATCAGCTTTCTTTTAGCCCTTTGACTTACCCAAGCTCCCTCTGGCCACACAGCCTTTGTATACCTCTTTGACCAGCTACATCCTCCTCATTCTTTTATTAATCCTTTAAAAAATCTTTTTCATTATAAAATAGCACATATAATAAGTCCACAGAACAAATACTCATAATTATCACAAATTGAGAACCTACCACCTACAGCAAGGAACAGAACACAACCAGCACTCTGGAAGCTAATTCTCTAATGGGCCATCCAATCACTACCCATATTTTCCCATTATCCAGACTTCTCTGGTAATCATTTCTTTGCATGCAAGCTTAAAGACACAAGCAGGCAAGACTAAACGCCTTATGTCCTATCCATTCCATCCTGGATATAAATGGAATCATATACAACATTCTTTCATGTCTGGTTTTTTGCCCAGACTACATTAATGCCATGATTAATCTTAAGTCAGCAGGTAGCAGCAGTTCATTTTCATTGATGCATAATATTCTCTTGTAAGACCATACCATAATTTACTTATCCATTCTACTGCTAACTGATGTTTGTCTTTCCACTCTTGAGCTATTATAAGAAACACACTATTAATACTCTTGTACTCTTTGGGTACATTAGCTCACATAAGCTGTTAGATACATACACCTAGAAGTAGAATAGCTGAAACATAGGGTATACATTTGTTCAACTTTAACAGACACTGCCAAAATGTCTTCTAAGGTGGTGTTACCAAATTAATATTCCCACCAACAGCAGCCAAGCTTTCCCTTGCTCCACATCCTTCATAACACCCAGAAAGACACATTACATGAAGAGGTGCACAGGGCAAGGTATGGAGAGTGGGGAGAAGCAGAGCTTCCATGCCCATTCTGAGCATGCAAACCACACACACACGTGTACACACACACACACACACACACACACACTACTGTGCTCACCAACACAGAAATCCCTTGAATCTCCTTGTTAAAGAGTTTTTATAACTCAATCTCCAAACCCCCTCTGCTCCTAGGAAGTTGGGGGTAAGGCTGAAAGTTCACATCTTTCATCACTTGTTTGGGCTTTCTGGTGACCAGCTCCCATCCTGAAGCTATCTAGGAGCCCCATCACAGGTAACCCAATAGCATAAATTCAGGTGTAGCCAAAAGGGGCTCACTATGAATAATAAAAGACAATCTTATACTCATGGTCCAAGTGAACATGAATTTTAGAGGGACACTATTCCAACTATTCCTGACCCCAAGGTAAAAAGCAGCCAGCCCCAGAGGCCAGCTCACTTCCACAGACCTTCATCCTCCCCAGTCCCAGCCCTATAATACTGCATTTTCTTAACAGCTGCCTCATATTAATAGATGGTGCTTGGCAGAAGACTAGTCAGTTAACTCGGCCCACCATTACTTTATCCTACTCATCTCCCCCTAATGCCCCCCTCCCAGGATCAGATCAAAATTAACTGTTACATCCTCTCAAAGCACCCTAGCTGTCACCTGCCTAATGCTCATCCCTGTCACAATGCCACACTAACTATGCAACTGCCTTACTAATGTCTGTCTTATCTTCAGACTATTAGCTCCAGGGGTATTTATGATTGAGGTTCAGTAAGGTACGCCAAGTGCCTAGTACACTTAATATTTGCTGAGTTAAAATGAATCTGTGAAATAAGAAAAATAATGACTAGCCCATGGTATTCCCACTCGTACTCAATAAATTAACTTTTTAAAAAGATTTTCATTGCCAATTGTTTGCCACATTCATTTTTATTTGCTCTTCTGGATGCTAGAGATCATGAATCAGCCAGCTTAAGCTGGAGGAGGAGGGGTTCAGGGAGAATGATTAAAAAGACAGAAATAATCATAAAAGAAACTATTTACTGAAGGCTGATGATATGTCAGGCCCTATGCTAAGTGTATGTAGATTATCCCATTTACTTCTATGACTTAACATCATCATTTCTATTTTAGGGATCTGACTACTCCTATTTCCTTTCTATTTTGGAGAAATGGAAATCGAGGCTCAAGAATACATTTATTGTCACTGCCACCAACCCAGGAACCGGTATTTTCCCTGTTTCAGATGAGGAAACCAAGTCTTGAGAGGTGTAGGATACTATCTATGATATCTCAGGTTTCATAAGTGGGAGAGAAGGGTGTGAATCAACACCAGAGTTCAGGCTCTTAAATACACACGAGCTTTAAAATTTTTTATACGACTACACAGCCGCTAGGATGGCTATAATCAAGATGTAATAACTGAGGGCATGGAGACACTGGAACCCTCACACACTGCTGGGGGAATGTAAAATGGTGCAGTCACTCCTGCAGTCACTTCCATACTCCGGAAAAGAGTATGGCAGTTTTTCAAAGGTTAAGCACAGAGTTACCATGTGACCCAGCAAATCTACTCCCAGATAGACATCCACGAGAAATGACCCACGTGTCCAAAAGAAACATGTACATGAATGTTCACAGCAGCCTCATCCAGAATAGCCAAAAAGTGGAAATAACTCAAATGCTCACACTGCAACATGGATGAACTTTGAACACTTATGCTAATGAAAGAAGCCAGACACAAAAGGCACATACTGCATGATTCTATATATGCGAAACGTCCAGAACCGGCAAATCCTCAAGACAGAAAGTAGATTAGCAGTTGTCTAAAGCTGAGAGAATTGAGAAGGAATGAGGAACGGATGTTAATGGTTATGGAGTTTCTTTTGGGGGTGATGAAAACATTCTAAAATTGACCGTGGTGATGGTTTCACAATTGTGCATATATTACAAACCACTGAACTACACACTTTAAAGGAGTTAACTGCGTGGTGTGTGAATTACATCTTTATAAAGCTATTTTTTTAAGTCTTCTACAACATAAACATTTTGTCTAATATCTGCTAGTCTTCATTTCACAACGGGAAAAATACCTTGTTTAAGTTTGAAATCAGGGGAGCACCTGGGTGGCTCAGTGGGTTAGGCCTCTGCCTCCTGCTCAGGTCATGAGCTCAGGGTACTGGGATGGAGCCCCAAATCGGGCTCTCTGCTCAGCAGGGAGCCTGCTTCCCCCCCTCTCTCTCTGCCTGCCTCTCTGCCTACTTGTGATCTCTCTATCAAATAAATAATTTTTTAAAATTACATCATTTAATAAATAAAAATTGAAATCAGAAATGAGCACTTTTGTGTACAAAGCCAAAGATGTAAACTTCTTTAAAACTCTGAAATAGATTAAACTCTATCTTAACTGATAATGCATCACAGAATCACACTGTTCTTTATTTAAATTTCAGAATACTTTATAATGTGCTAATGAATTAATCTACCAGTGTATTAGCCCCATCTTCTTTTTCCACCCTAACTAGGAGGTCCTACAGAGTCGTTATTGCACTTTACAGTTAGGAAATACAAATGAAGTAATGTGTTTGCTGGGCACAGTTGGAACTTTGGAAAATATCAGACAAGCGTGGAATGCTAAACTACTAAATGACCATGCCAAATCTCTACTCATCAAGTTTTCATAATGCTACAGACTTGGGGAAAAGGTTTTGTTCTTATTCTTTATTTTTATTTTTTTTTAGATTTTTTTAAATTTATTTATCTGACAGAGATCACAAGTAGGCAGAGAGGCAGGCAGAGAGAGAGAAGAGGAAGCAGGGTCCCTGCTATGCAGAGAGCCCCATGTGGGGCTCGATCCCAAGACCCCAGCTGGAGTCATGACCCAAGGTGAAGGCAGAAGCTTTAAGGGCACCCCAGGCACCCCTTAGGGAAAAGTTTTTTAAAAGAACCCCATAAACGAAAGATTTCTTTGGGGTTTGGGAAAGCTTCTCTTGACACGTATGTCATAAGGACTTGTTCCTCAAAGTCTGGTCCATGGGCCAGCAGCTGCAGCAGCAGCATCTCCTGAAAGCTGATTAAAATGCAGACTCTTGGGACGCCTAGGTGGCTCAGTTGGTTGGGCAGCTGCCTTCGGCTCAGGTCATGATCCCAGCGTCCTGGGATCGAGTCTCACATCAGGCTCCTTGCTTGGTGGGGAGCCTGCTTCTCCCTCTGCCTCTGCCTGCCTCTCTGTCTGCCTGTGCTCGCTCTCTCTAACAAATAAATAAATAAAATCTTTTAAAAAAAAGTATTTTAAAAAATAAAATAAAATGCAGACTCTTGGGCCCCATCCCAGATCTACTTAACCAGAATCTGCATTTTTAACACGATCCCCAGGGGATACGCCTGCACATTAAAATCTGAGAAGCACTGTCATAAGATCCTTCCCTTCCTTTTTTCCATTAAGACAGCTCTTAGCTCGTACTGGACTGGTATTTCAAAAACTTGCCCTCAGTTCCATTCTCTGAACTTCTGCTCTACTCCAAATTGCTGATCCCTAACAGGCCAGGTTTCCCAAGCAAGAGGGGGATGGGGTAAGACTCCAGCAGCAGCTGTGCCCTCTGAAGGCACCAGGGCCCAGCAGACAACCCAGGGCAGTTCAGCCTCTAGGCAGGTGGGAGTTGCTCCTGGGGTCGGAAATGCCCCCTCCTCCCTCTGTCCTCCAAGCTCAGGGGTGAAAGTGGTTTCCTACTTGTTGCCTCATCTCAGGGTTGCTTCACTGGCCACTGGCTACATCCTCGGTTCTCAATCATTTGTACAACCACTCCCCTACATTAAATTCCTTCTGTTTTAAAGATTTTTTTTAATTTGAGAGGGAAAAAGAGAAGGAGAGAGAGCACAAGCAGCGGAGGGGGGGCGGGTGCCAACAAGAGGGGCAGGGAGCAGAAGGGAGAAGAAGAAGCAGACTTCCCACTGAGTAGGGAGCCCCAACTCAGAGACACGGACTCACTTGATCCCAGGACCCTGCAATCGACCTGAGCCTAAGTCAGACACTTAATCAACTGAGCCACCCAGGTGCCCCAAATTCCCTGTTTTAAATACTTCAAGTGGTTTCAGCTTTCCCATTTAGTCCCCAAATGATACCCCGTACCATTTTGGATATTTCTCTTATGCACCACATATACCAGAGCAATTTTCTGAATGGCTTATCTGCTTTGAAAAATTGGGGGCAGCTATTGCACACAGAAAACCTCACACTTCCCACATTCAGACAATCTCTAACAACATGAAAGAAAAATTAGCCTTAAGCTATTTGTATAGCAGATGTGACTGTATTCAGCAACTCAGATCCTCAGGGTGTATTTATAACAAGCTACCCATCACTCCTCCTCAACCAGAACAGCTGGTAGGTACAGCAGCTATTGTTTTGGGGGGGGG
>RCUC01121293.1:0-47644 GCA_003697995.1 Taxidea taxus jeffersonii
CTGCCTAGAAAATTGTAAAATATTCAAGGTTACTCGAGAGAAAGATGCAGTCCTTCTACATAGGAATTCCCACTAAAGGGGAGGTAGTGACAACTCCTTCCAAGTTTTGTCCACACCGTCTTCAAACTCAACCATTCCATTATTAGACTTTGGAATAACAACAAAAAAGTAGCTCTTTCTCCTCTCAAAGAAAATAGGCAGATTACTGATAAAAAGATATTTGTTGCAAGAGTCAGAGTGAGATGACAAGGCACTCACTAACTGAGTACTTTGGGAAAGTTCATATATATTTCAGAGCTCAAAGTTCACATCTATTAGATGGACTGATGATACCAACCCTGTCTTTCAAACACCATTGTTTATGGAATAAAATAAGATAATGTACGTTAAAGTGTTTTTTAAAACATCAAATAAGATACATGTTAGGTATTATTATTGTTACTATTGCTTTTGTTGTTTTATACCTTGAAAATCCCAGTTTGCATTATGAGGTTATTTGAATATCAACAATCACCTAAATATACATCCTTAAGGTGTGGCTTCTCAATATGGTTATAATCAATGCTACAAAAATAAAAATCCCTAAATAATTGTTCAGTGTGGGACACCCTACATCCACATAATTCTAGGTGCAAGTTCAGAAGCATCTCAAGGGAGTAAAGATAGTTAAAATTATTTCAATGAAGCAAGAAAAAAATATCAAAGAAGACCATCAGATTTTGCAGAAGGAAAAAAATAGAAATGAGTTACACATCAAGTATACTGGATAGCCCCAACTGCATTTAATAGAAAAAAATTACAACCTTATACTTCCTTGATTATCCAAAAGAAAATGATGTAACACTCTGATATATTATTAAAAAAAAAAAAAAAAGCCTTAAACCTTCTACCAAGACTAATCTCTTAGCCCGTTCACTTTTTTCATCTGCCATTCTTGCCTCATCTCTTTAGTGTTTTTCCTTTGTCCTTTTATGTTTGGTGATTTCACAGTTTCACAAGTAGTTCAAAGTTTTATTGTCTTCTATTTCTTGCTTTTAAAAAATTTCTTTTTTCATGCTGCTTATCTTTGTATCAATTTTTTTTTTTCCATTTGCTCTTACTACCAATCATTTGTAATTACCACTGCTTTTGATCTTGCCATTACTTTTCTCCATCTCATTTGTGTGAGTGTTCCGGTGTATCTGCCTTATATTGATGTTTCCCCTGTTGTTTCCCCCTCCTCTCTTCCCCAATCCCACATAGCCATTTTCCTTTTTATTATTATATTTTTTAATCATGGCTGGGTGACCTTAAAATGTTGCAGGAACAATTTGTCACTAGGGTATTTGGGGGTTGGGGGAGAAGTCACAGCAAACATTTATTCTGATGAGTATGTTTCTGGGAGTATATGGGGGCAGATGGTTGTCTCAGATCACTAGGTGGCAGTAATCCAGACCTGATTATAATCAGATGGCTGTGCCCCTCCCCCTCTCTCTTAATGTTTATGTCCTATAAATGGTTTTTTATTCAAAAATTCATTCGGTCTTTTGCCGCATCTACTTCTGAAATCTAGGACATGTCACATCAGTCTCAAAAATAACATAACTTAACACTTAAGGGTTTATAACTGCTGATTTTGAGCTTGAACTAGAGAGGAAATGGTTTGGTTTATCTGCTTTTCTTGCATGAAAAAAAAAATTTGAAGGAGTTTTTATATACATATGATAATACATAAAGTTCTAAATACCAGTCCAAACATCCAGTTTGTGAAATAGAATTTATTAATGAGCTTTTCATACCAACATGCCTTTCAAGATCTCTAAATACTAGTAGATAATTTGAATAATCCATACTGTGTTCCACTGAATATGTAGTGACTCCTGCTACTTTTTGCCTACCCTATACTTTTCCTTTTGGGACCCGACCCTGTTCTACCATTTACTTGCTAGGAGACTTTGGATGCATTATCAAACCTCACTGTACCTAAGTGTTCCCCATTTATAAAGTAGGAATATTAATGATACATAACTCATGGAGTTATTATAACACTTAAATGAGCTAGTATGTGTAAAACATTTAGAGCAACATCTGGCATATACTGATTTCTCAGTGATGTTTATTGTTTGTTCAAGATTTCCTTAGACCACCTATTATTTTTAAGCATTAGATTGGGGGATGAAGATTAAATAAGAACTGTGCCCTCATTATTTATAATTATAGACTCAGATAAGTAATCACTTATAAGTAATTAATTATAAGTAATTATCTTACAGTGTAGTATGGCAAATGTGATTGGGGAGGAAAGGCACAGAATTTTATAGGATGAAATAGGATCCATTGACTCAGTAGTAGGGTATGGAAGGAGAGAAGGAAATCTTTCCAGAGCAAGTCATATCTCAGTTGAAACCCAGGGATGAAAATACTGGACTGAATGAATGGGAAGTAGAGAAGGTTAGAAGTGTTTCTGGGAAAGGAATAAGTATATACTCTTCCTGCAGATATGACTAAATAGGTAGCACTGGTTTTATTCAAGAATTAGGCCATTACTTCTTAATGCCCACAGGTATTTGTGAATAATTCATTCTGATTCTCCATAAAGCAGAAGCAAAGGAGTCATTTGAAGGACCAAGAAGAAGCTATTATAGACTGATCTACTAAAGTGTGACTATGAAACAATAAAACAGATTTTTAAACAAAATGTGGCATGGATCTTTCTCAGATAGTATGCTGATCTCCTGCCTATAAAATGCTACTAAATTTGAATAAGGAATGAGTTTATGAATTATATTTCCAGGAGTGGTGATCGGTTTATACTGAGTCATCAGTTATTCTCTCTTTCAGGCCAATTGTGTAAATTTGCAAATCAGCTTAATGTGGGATGGGAGAAGGGAGCAATCTGGAACAGTCACAAAATGAAGCCACTGAACACCAGGGCAATAGAAGCCTGGATTAACCATGTTGTTTGTTTATTTTTAATAATCAGCTAACGTAAAAAAAAAATCAGCTAACCTTTGGTTTTCTTCACTGGACTGAGATCACCAAGGTGGGAGTTGGAGGGAGTGACTTCCCCTTAATTCTAGCCCCATAAAGATGCAGTCTTGATTTTCCAAATGGATCAAGAAAACTTCCTATAGTAGGCAAAACCTGAGCTAGTCTTGCCCTTCTTTTAAACCAAACAGCAGAAATCTGAAACAATGAGTTTAACCAGTAAGAAAATAAGTCAGAAAATCATCCACAAATCCTTGCGGGAAACATCCATTTCAGCAAGGCAGAGAATTGTAGACACTTTATGTGATGAAATATGTAAGTGAAGCCCTTTAGGTCTGGGTATGAATGCAAAGTGATTAAATTGAGTACTTACTGTAATTGCTTTCTACCGTTTAGTCAAGTAGTGATTAAAATGACAGCCATGGGGAATGGGCAGCAAAAGGGTCAAATGTATTCCTAGCTCTGGGTACGTCCTTCCAATCTTCAACTTCTCTTATTATGCTCCTCTTTGTGTACATCTCCCTTTGTTTAAGCTAGCAGACTCAAAGATACTAGAATTCCTGGGTCTGTCTCTCTCTCTCTCTCTCTCTCTCTTCAACCATCAGGACCCAGTTTTAGGGATTAAGTAAATTCAGGAACCCTAAATCACTCTTCCCTGACCTAGAGCAATGAAAGGCTTCAGATAAATGGGGATGGATGAACACCTCCATCTGAGATTAATCTGAGAGCAATATTCCCCCCAACCCTGCCTGCCCACCAGAATAGAGTTCCCACAAAGCATTTCACATCCTGAAGGTTAGCTATTGGCAACCACTTAGGAATTTTCCTATAAAAAAGTTACCAACCAACTGCCCTTCCCCCTCAAGGACAGCCTCCTTTTTCAATGATTTTTATTCAGTAATTACTCACACATTTTTCTTTCCTCCTTTCCTCCTCCTGTTTGGAATATGAAAAACTCTTTCACCTCTTCTGAGCAATTTGTGCTACCTGATTTTTCAGGAATTTCCTAGAATAGGGCCAGTAGCTAGTGATGGCTGCTTTATTTTTTTTTTTTTTAAGATTTACCATCAAACATTATGACATCCTAAGCCTCTAGATAGTTAGCACAGATGCCTTCTTTCATTTCATAAACCTGATCATAGTATCTCTACTTCAAAAAGAAACTTGTCAACAGCAATCATTATTCACTTATGATTATTTTTCTTTTTAACTTCGAATTGGTTACAATACCACAGGCTTCTAGTGTAACATCCTATAAAGCTCACATAGTATCAAATATTTTAAAATGTCCCCCTGCAGCATACTGATACATTTAACATACGATCCCATTCATTTCCCCACCCTTATCCATTCTACCATTACTATTTAATTATATCTTAACTATTTAAAATAAATCCATTCAACTATTTCTGGTCTTCCCACTTGGGTTACTGACTTTGAGGTACGTAAGTGTGGCTCCTTTTCTTATAAGGTTCCACTCAGATTTTTGTCTTTCCTCTTCCTCCAGACCTGTTCTTGATCCCCTGTCCCCTATTCTCCTACCTTCCCTGGCTAACTGGGTAGCTCCCTCAGTGATCTCCCTTCCTCTTTTGCAGCCTCCTCAGTCTAGTCCCTCACTTAGTGGCTAACAACACTTCAGCATTTTCCCATCCACTGCAGCTCCACACAAAAGCCTTTGTAAAGTTTGTCCATTTTGAAAAGGAATCAAAGGAAGCTCTAAACCAGTAAAGGACATTAAAGGAAAACTTTAAATATATTCCAAGTAAGGACATCATTGAAACATTTCTCAAACATCAGATATTGGAGTTGAGACATGCTAATTCAAAGAGAAATGGCTAAGGATAATGTGTATTTGCTATGTGCATGTGTGTATTTACTATGTATTAGGAACTAAAGGCGACACCTGATATGTTGGAGGAATGTTTCAATAGTAGACAATCCACTGTCTGCAATTTACTCCTCTCCCTGGGAAAGTCAATATCAATCCTCAAGCAATCTGCTGCCCTACAGAAGTTCCACTCCAAAGGAACCTTGAACTTAGATACTTGATCTTTTTGTCTCTCTCTAGGTTTTCAGAAACAGCACATTTTGCGATCATGATTTTTACCTTGACCCCCATTCTTCATGCCATTTAAGAACATGGGGCTTTTAGTATGACTCATTGAATAGCAAATATAGCATTCATAGGGAACTGCAGTTTGTCCTAATTAGAACATAAACCTGCTCTGTAACATCAATCTGAGATAGGACAAAGGCAATGAAAGTAGCCACCAAGTCACCCTGGACTCTGAAGAAAAGGTGACATGGTACTAATTGAGAATTATGCTATACTTCATTAATATTTTTTAGTATTATCAGTATTATTTAGTATTTAATATTTTAGTATTGTCAGGTAAATGTAACACTCCATTTTCTCTCCCAGATCCTAAATAAACTGAGTTAAAAATTATTTTTAGTCCCAAACCACCAGAGTCCATCTCAAGTAGAAACTTTAGGACAGATCTAATTCTCTTCAAGTGGTCTACATATTTCCTGGTAGAAAAGGGTACACAGGAAGAGTACCCAAACATCAAACGCAGAGAGGGCTTCCAGGAAGTCAACAGTATTTGAGAGAGACCTAAACTGGGCAGCTCTTCTGGGACTGAATTCCAAGAGCCATTCCGGTCATCTTCGTTTTTGCCTGGCCTCCTCCTCCTTGTCCTCTCAATCAGTCCCGAAGATTCTAAAACCTGACCAAGCAGTTCCAGTCAGAGCTAGCTCACCCTTTGGCTATGGGAGGAGAAGCAAGTTTCTCTGAGCCCTCGCCCTGTGGCATTTGCCTGGCAGCAGGGTTTCCAAGAATAGCTATTTTCTGTGGTTTTGTCAATCCCCAATCCCTAGGGAAACCAAGGAGTGTAAACTTTTTTTGGTCCTAAGGTTTGAGTATCAGCAAAATGTTTGCCTTGAGTTTTAGCCAGCATCTTATTTCATCCAAATGAATTCCCAAATCTCAATTTACATAAACTAAAATGCCCACCAGACAGATCAGTAAATTTCTATTCTGTAACACTAATGGAAACAGAAATAATTAAAGGAAGCTAAGTGACCTTCAGGAAGAGTATTCAATTGAGTGGCAGGTAGGGCAAGTTAAAACTTAATCCCAATGCCTCAGACTCGGATTAAAGTACTATTTCGAGTCAAAACTGATGTTAATTGCTAGCGAAGGGAGCTTTTTCAATACACTTCTTTGAGTGACCTACAGAGAAATTGAAGAAGGAAAGCAGAGTATCTCTGAAAATTCATTTGTAATGGAAAATGAAAAGCAGGGGCAGAAAACCAAGCAAAAAATTCATAGTGTCATTCAACCCCCCACACATAAATAATCTTTTTGAAGGAATTGTTTTTGCCACTGAAGTCAAAATTAGAATTACAAATGGGACACTTACGGATGTCTCCATAAACGTGGAGTGCAAATAAGCCATGTATCTTTAGTTCCTAATTAACCAACCTAAGCTTTCACCTGTCATACTGGCAGAAAGCTCACTGGAGAACTGGCATAATGTAATAGGAAAGAGTACAGACTGTGAAGCCAGACTGGTCTGGGGAAGCATAGAAAGATTAGGTAATATTCCCAAGATCATACAATTACAGTTGAGATGGGATGGTCCAGTTTCCATATTCAAGTAGTCAGAACAGAGGGTCTGATTGATTTACTTCTGTCCACCTTTCTTTGCCACACAGTTCAGCTAGAACAAGGAGCTCTATACAATGGATAGATGAGGCTACAGGCAGGTAGTCCTATTACCCTGACAAATACGACAAGCCCCTACAGATCCAGGTCCCTAAAGAGGCCACAGAGATGCCCTGGAAAAATGACTCCTCTCTCTCCAAGGCCACCCCTCCAATAGACATGCTGTATTTTATTTCCTGTGGCTGCTGTAACAAGTTACTATAAATGTGGTGGCTTAAAAGAACTGAACCTTCTTCTCTCAGTTCTGGAGGCCAGAAATCTAAAACCATGCTCCCTCTGTAGTTCTAAGGAAGAATCCATTCCTTGCTTATTCCAGCTGGTGACTGCCCACACTTTCATTTATGGCAGCAGATCCAACATCTGCTCCTGTAATCACATCACCTGTTCCCCTTCTGTGTGTATGTGTGTGTGTGTGTGTGTGTGTGAGAGAGAGAGAGAGAGAAATCTCTGTCTGCTTACCTCTTAGAAGAATACATGTGGTAGTATTTATGGCCAACATAGATGATGCAGGATAATCTCTCTATCTCAAGATTCCCTCAAAATGTAGAAGTCCAAATATCATTATTTACATTCCCAACAATAGACCTACCTGCCTGTCTTTCTAGTTGTAGGCACAATATTTACATGCCAGGGAAATTCTATATCTCCCTGTACTTCTGTCTCAAGAAAATGGGAAGATCTTCTAGTGCCTCAAAAATTATTAACTCATTTGAGGATATCCAAGGTGTCTCTCCAGCTTTTCTCTCACTAAACCAAGGCAAATTAAAACAAAACAAAAAAAAATTTTTTTTTTCCACAATTCCAAAACAGATCAATCTATGCTGTGAGGTGTTGTGAAACCCAGAGAATGAACTAAGGAGATTGTTCCTTCTTTCACTCTAAGATATTTTAAGGTAATTTTCATTTGCTCCCCACTGCAAATTACAGAAGTTTAGTGCCCTACCTTCATGGTCAGTATTCTTTCTTCAAGGCTTGTCCATTCAGTTTATGGTGTGGTTGGTATGCATAGTTGGTAAAGATACAGACTCAGGCCCCAGAAGTCTTGGGTACAAAGGCCTACTCAGCCTTTTCCTAGCTGTGTAGTTATGGACAAGTTAATTACTAAATCTCCTCCCTGTAGTTGTTTCTGATCTGTAAATTAAAAGTATCTTTTCATTGTCTCTTACAAATACTAAATAAAGTGCTTAGAATAATGTCTGTCACATACTGAGCACACAACAGACATTCCCTATTACTGTCCTCTTTTTCTTCCATGATCTTTCTATGTAGAGAACTCTCATTCATCCCCCTGAGTCACTGAAAGCTTTGACACATGGTGCCCAGGCTGCCTTTCTGCTTCAAGGATGGCATAATGACTGAAACCTTGACACCCTCAGTGGTCACTCATTTCCAAGCTCTTAATCTCCAGGATTGAATTTACCTTGAAACTAATAAGGTTGAAGCTTCAGGGTCCCCCCTTTATTTGCATATGCCCTGTCCAAAGCCTTGAGAGCTACTTTGTCATTTGTATTTGTTATTTGTATTCTTTTTTAAAGAGGATCTTCCCCTAGTGGTGTAAGCTCCAGGAGCTACAAAACCAACTCTGCTCTTTTCCAGTGATTATCTGCACCTCAACCATATTCTCCATTAGCCACTATGAAAATTGGAAGCAGCCGAGCTTACCCCTGTGTTGACATCATCTTATCTTGACCACAACACCCCAGTTCTTCTGATTTTCTCTCCAGGGCTCAAAAAACAAAAACCATTTTTGATCATACTCATTTTGATCTCCATCAGTTAACTTTTCTTAGAAATCAGAGAAATAATGTGATTCTGCATTTTTTAATCCATAGATAATTTAAAACTCAGTTATTGGGGCACCTGGGTGGCTCAGTGGGTTAAAGCCTCTGCCTTCGGCTCAGGTCATGATCCCAGGGTCCTGGGATCGAGCCCCCCATGGGGCTCTCTGCTCAAAAGGGAGCCTGCTTCCTCCTCTCTCTCTGCCTGCCTCTCTGCCTACTTGTGATCTCTGTCAAATAAATAAATAAAATCTTTAAAAAAATAAAATAAAACTCAGTTATTATCATATGTATCCTAAAATATTTTGATCATGAAAAAAAAAGTCCTATGCTCAAAAAACTGGGAAACCTTGTACTAGAGTTACTAGTTAAGTCAACATAAAAACCAAGTGGTTGTTCTGAACTCTGGATTATCAATTTCCAACATTCCTGTTTATAGATCAGGGCTTTTCCTTGCCACATTGATGTATTCACAGTGAAATGATGTTCAAATGCCTCTATATTCACAAAAACCTACCCAGTGCCACCCATCACAAAGAGCTTTGCTTCAGAAATTTGAAAAGGTAACATGTGTTTTCATCTATGTTCCTGTCTTAGGCCCAAACCTCATATTTCAGTATCCTAACCCTCAAAAATCGAAATTCAAGTGCTAATAAAGGAGATCAAAGTTGACCAGTATTTAATGAGCATCAAAGATTTGCCTAAGTTTCTTTGATTATTCTAGTATAACGTAATAATGAGGAGGCAGTTACACTGTTAATATATCAGCATTCACACTATGAGATTTTTCCTGACCTGCCAGTCACCAGCTGTGGAACCATAGTCAAATTAACCAACCACTTCTTACTTCTGGTTCCTCGGTAAAGTAAGGCTATTACAATGTATACATTATGGGAATGTTTTGAGAATTAAATAGGTTAAATGTGGAATAGTGCCTGACTAATAGGAAACAGTCCATACATGTTAGCTGTCAGATGTCACCCTCATTTCAAATAAACAGACCATTTGCTGGAGTATAGAAATATTTCTAATAATACTGAAATTTTGTGTAGGCTTGTATTATGATCATATTTTTAATCTCAGATTTTACCTTTAATGTAGACTAAGATTTTCTTCTGAAATATACACACACACACACACACACACACACATGAGGGGATATATATATGATCTTGATGTGTAAACTTTTATAATCTAACTGATGGAAGAGAATTCCTGATGAATTGTCAGGAATATAAGCCAGAAACTCCAAAGACCAAAGACTGTGTATCTCTCTCTAGAAGAGTATTTTTTAGGAGTATTCCCTCATCAAATGTCTATTAAGGATAACACAGTGATAATAATTAGGATAAAAATATTAATAAAATGTATACCCTCCTGAGCTTATAATCTAGTAAGAGATAGAGATAACTAAACATCTTTGTAACATTTGCAAAGTGAGATAATTGAATATGTAGGGGTTTAGGGCATTTAAGCTTAAAATTTCTTTTAATTATAAATAAGCCAAGTTACCCATATTGAACAGTGTGGCCACTTGTGTTCATGATTATCTCCATTTTAGACTCTCTGTTTACTAATGAATTTATCTTTCTGCCATCACTACCTGAGGCCACATAAATCGGTGCTGTTCTATTCCCCTGATGAAGTTTTAGTGTCAAAAAAGGTTAATATACTGGTTAATTTGCTTTTTTAAAGAAATTAAATACAGAATGATTCAATATGACTCAATATAGGTACAAAACTCAGAGTCCCCATAGATAGGACATAATTAAGTCCACTTGTCCTCTTTACCAAATCAGTGCCCAGGAAGAAATCCCACTAGAGGATTGGTGTAAATTTAGATCAGATATACAGCAAATCCCATACCCAAGATAGGGCTTGCTTTGCAATCAAAGCAGAGTGCCTTGCATTTTGACACCAAGAGGAGAAAGCCAGAGAACTACAGTGAGGCGTTTGAAAACTGCTGAGAGAGTTGAAGTGTCTCATCTGAGTCATTCCGCTGTGGTGTGATGAGCAACTGAAGACGTTTCACAAGGTGTTAAAGGATGCGGAAGTCTTTCTCCCGCCCACTAGGTGTGGATGCAGTGCGGTGGAGCCCAGGCATCACTGGGTGTGGCCGGGTTACAGTACAGCGTAAGCAAGGTCCCAGCTCTGGGATCGCCGCGGGTGGACCAAATTCAACCCCACTTAGGGATCACAGTATGCAGTAGTAGCTCTCCCTACTTCCCAAGGGCAGAAATCAAAGGGACTGGTAGAATGCAGGGTTGTGGGTGGGGATGTGGAGGAGGGAATTTCCTCCCCTTTATATTCAGGGTGGGAGGGGGTCGAGAGAAGAAACGTTTGTGAAATGAATTTTACATCTCAACCTCCTTCACTCTTATCTGGAGTGAATAGACTGCTTTGTCATACAGCTGCCTAAGGCTAATCCTCCACACCCCCACAGGCTTCTCAGTCTACTGCCTGAGTACCTTTGAAGCCAGGATTTAAAACCCTAAAAATAGAGGCAGGATTACTGGTTGCATGCTGTTGAAGAAGCGGGAACCATGTACAGTGGCATGGGGAAGGATGAATGAGGAGGGGGAATGCCTACTTTTAAGACAAATAGTAAACTCCAGTCTAGCACATATTTCAATAAATCTGAATTTTCCTGACTGTCAGAGTTTTTGTGGATTTTCACAATTAGAAATTGCATCCAATTTGAGTCTTTATAAAATGGCCTATTCTCTTCTACCAAGTGAAATTTGTCTTTTCTGTCATCTCTGCCTCACTGCTACCGCTGGTTTAAGACACCATCCACCAGTTCTGCTGGCTCATCTTGCCTGGGTTTTCTGGTTGATAGCCCTACTCTGTCCACACTTCTATGATTGCCCTATAGATGGGGGTAATCACAGTGTCTGGCAAGGTGCCACCTGCCGGTTGAATAGGCAAGCATTTTATACACTTTTATAAATCCAGGCCTTCTTGCTAGCACAGAGGAAAGGCTAATAAATATATTTTAATAATTATTTATGATGCTAGATTTGCAACCAATAGTGTATGAGACTCTTGTGCATAACTGAGGTCTCAGGGCTATTCACAAATGTTCATTTCCACATTTCTATCAGTTACTATCAGGAGAGCACTGCCTCATCCTGATGAACTCAGGGATCGCTATGTGATTTTCTTTGGCCAATGAGTAGAGTGATGAATGTCATTTCCAAACAGAAGCTTTAAGAGACATTGTGCACATAAACACATGCTCTTTTGCCGCTCCCACAGTAAATGGCAATGTTCCAGAGGAGAGGCTGAATCGCTAAGAAAGGACAACAACAATGTGGGGGCCATGACCACAGTGAACTCTCAGTGGATATCAATAACCTTTAAGTGAGGGATATTTGAGGGTTGTTTGTTATTGCAGTGTAACCTAGCCTGTCCCAACTAATGCATACCTTTGAATGCTCCTGGGTTCACAAAGTTGAATACCATGGTCTTCCACTTTGAAATACATCTTTTAAAAAGCCTTATTTTCATTAAATATCTTCAAAGTAATTATATACATCTTAAAAGCAGTCGAGGGAAATGAAAGTTAAGTCTAAACCTAATGAAATCCTGGCAGAGTAAGAAGAGAACTCAAATCCCCAGCTGTCCTCTAACTTCTGTTCTATGAATATTTTCATAGGAAAAAGGTTTTGCAGACAAAATTAAGTACATGCTTCCCTCCAGTTCTTCACTAGAGCAAAAGTAAATTCATTAGCCAGCAAGTGTTAGAAAATAGTTTATTTTTAGTTCACCAGTAGTAGTCTAAAGAATATATTTGTTTTTGAAAACCAAAAAGGTAAATACACGGAGATTTCCAGCTCCACCTTAATGAGACTATGCTGCAAACAGCTCAGTGCTCCAAAACATTCTAATATAACAATATCTTATTAATATATAACAACTTTTCTTTTAATCCCAGTGGGACTATTACTCTAATCATTTCCCTTGTCATTAATTGAAATATTTTTATCCCTTTGCAGTTTTTCTCTGGGGCCTATTTTATTTTAAAATTCATCATATTGCAATTTCCTTCTCAAAGTTTTAATAAAGTAAAACAAAATGTCATCTATTCATTTGCCAGTTAAGCATTAGAACTTGAGATTGGTAAATGGCAAATGTGTCTCTTTCTCCAGAAACAAAAGATTAATTTCTAAAGCCTTTTAAAAGTCATATGACTTAACTCCCCAGCATTTAGACTTCATCTGCTTTAGTAAGTTAAGAATAACAACTCTAACTAATCAAGGTCTCCCTAGTGATAGGGCCAAGAGTGACAGATATTACCTTCAGCATAGCATTACTTTCTACCTGTTGCTTAGGGTAGAGATTCTCTTAGAAATGCACAGAGAGGGACACCTGGGTGGCTCAGTGGGTTAAAGCCTCTGTCTTCGGCTTGGGTCATGATCCCAGGGTCCTGGGATCAAGCCCCTCATCGGGCTCTCTGCTCAGTGGGGAGCCTGCTTCCTCTCTTTCTGCCTTCCTCTCTGCCCACTTGTGATCTCTGTCTGTCAAATAAATAAATAAAATCTTTTTAAAAAATGCACAGAGAAAGAGACTGGACACTCCTTAAAGACAAGGACTAGAGCCAGCTGTTTTGTAATAGTAAAAACAAAAGTGTGGTCTATGTTACTCTGTATGTCTCCTGCGCACAAGTTACCTAGGATCTGTGGAGCATATTAATCAAACATGTTCACAAAAATCAGGACTCCTCCATTTGTGGGCCCAAAGGCAACTAGCAAGATCTCCCACTCATTTTTTATTTTTTTCCAGTTAAGATTGCTACAAAAAAAAAAAAAAGCAAGCACAATTCTTAGCATTTTACTTTCTTCTATATTTTTTAAATATTTAATATGTTTCCTATGTGATAGGCACTGTATTAATCCTCCAGAATCTAGTGGTGAGGGACACCTGGGTAGCTCAGTTGGTTGAGCATCTGACTCTTGGTTTTGCCTCAGGTCATGATCTTGGGGTCATAGGATCAAGCCCTGCATCAGGCTCCACATTCAGCAGGGAATCTGCTTGGGATTCTCTCTTACTCCCTCTCTCTCTCCCCCTCCCTCTCTCCTCTCTTTCTCCCTCAAATAAATAAATGACTCTTGAAAAAAAAAGAAAGAAAGAAAGAAAGAAAAAAAAAGAAGACTCTAATGGTGAGCAGAATCTACATTGGCCCTGTCCTGGGAAAATATACACTATTGTGAAAAGGACAGATAATCAAGTCAGCAACAATATAAAGGATGGTAATAGAGGGTATTCCAGAGTGACAAGAACATGCAGCATAAGCACCTACTCTAGTCCAAGCATATGAACTGAGAGAAATGCAAGAGGACTTCTAACATATTTCCACAAGAGAGGAAATTAGTCACAAATACACATGCAAGCATGTTTCAGGGTGTTGGAAGCTAGAGAAGTTACCTCTGAGCACAAGATTCTGACCAGAATCTTAAGAAAACTAAATTAGGCTTGTACATTATGTACACTATACATAAATGGAAAATCCAGTCACATTTTTGGCCCCACAGCTCTAAAAGCATCAGAAATGAAGCCAATGAATGGAAGGAAAGAAGCAGGTGACCATCAGGTCAGAAAGGAAAGGATCAGAAAGAATTGTGGAAGTAACACAACTCACTAGGTTAGGAGTCAGGTGAGCTGAGCGCTGGGCATCATAACTGTAAATTATAGTACTTCCAATGTGCCAGCCCCTTTGATTAGCCTTCTGGGTTCATTATATCATTCAACTATTATTAGAAAGCTGTATGGTAGATATCATATTATTCCATCTTAAAGATAAGTAAAATGAGACTTACATATGCTAAGTAAGTTAGCTCTTTCTGACTTCCAATCCTGAGCTCTGAACAAGTACATTACTGCCCATTAGAATTAAATTATGTACAAAGATTTTTTTTTTTAAATCTCAATGTCCAGGCCAATTAAATCAAATTCTTCAAGGTAAGGGCACATGGGTGTCTAAGTCAGTTAAGAGTCCATCTCTTGAGATTGGCTCAGGTCATGATCTCAGGGTCATGAGACTGAGCTTCTCTCTCACTCCCTCTGTGCATGCTCTTTCTCACACTAAAATGAATGAATGAATGAAGTTAATTCTCTGAGGTAGGGCTCAAACACGAGCTTTTTTCAGCTTTCCTATGACTCTAATGTGTATCCAGAATTGAGACTCACTGTGGTTCTGCTACTAAGCCACTAGATGACTTTAAAACATATATACATACTTATACATATACATATATATACATATATATATATTTAATTCTTCCACTCAGGCACTTATCAGTAAAGCCAAGAACTAAGACTAGGTTATTTCTGAGGCCACTTCCAAGTCAAACATTTTTCAGTTCTATACAAAAAAATTTCTATTAAGATGAATGCTTCCAAAATATTTGAAAATAGGTAAGAGAATTTATGGCCTAAGTAGGTCATAATTACATAGACCTCATCTTATCAATTATTAGATTCTTGATATGTATTTATGAACCATCAAAATACAAAATCTTCCAATATTATAACAAATTCACTGTTGGAATCCAGAAAGTGAACGAGTTAATCACTCCAGCACTATCTCATGTGATGAATTAAAGAAGACAGGCAGAACTGAAAGTCAATTACAGTTAGTGATCTTAGATAATACAGAAGCCGTTGCAGTAAAAATTATGTAAAATTGTAATGCTTGTTATTTTTAGAATTAGTATGTAGCCTATATGCTTTTTTTCTTTCAAGAAGATCCGTCTAACATAGAGTGTCGCAGAGCTGCTAAATTGATGCAGTTATGAAATGGAATTCAGTATTTAAGGAGAGAGAAATAGAAGCTGGCACCTAGTAATAAGAAAGGGTCTGCTAAGATGGACATTTTTCGTATTTGATGGAGCAGTCCAAAGAAGAGAATAAGAAAAGAGAGCAGATAAGCTGAAGATAAGTGAGACAAAAATCTATGTGTATTTACAATTTGAAAACCAATAAATTGATGCCTTCCGGGGAACTGACTGAGCCCAGGGGAGAGAGAAATGAAAAATACCAATTCTGGTTTTAAGCACTGAGGAAGAAACCACACAAGCTGAGAGAAGCTTAGGCCTTATGCAATTTTTTTAGATTCACTTCAAGTTTGAGAGCCATGCCATGGCACTATATTCAGTTGCATAATGATGGGGCACAACTGTTCATTAACAAATTCAGGCTCCTTTAGTCCCAATAAAACAATAATTGGGCTTTTAGGCATAATCAGGTACAATCTCACTAGGTTAAAAAATAGCCACAACTGTCCATGGGGCCTCTATACAAAATGGGTCTGAAGGCAACCTTGACTTTGGAATGCTTGTACCTTAGTCATGGGCATTAATGTCAAATCACTAATAAAGAGCATCTGGTGTTTTGAGGGTTTCCTGTGAATGTTGCCTTCCCAGCCAGGAATTAAATATTGAAGGGTTGAAGGAGTCAACCATTATCTTCCTCACTTCAGCTCGAGATTGTAACATGATGCCCCTTGCCTCCTATTAAACAACACTATACATTCACAAAATGGGTGAGTCTGGCATAAAACTTGCCTTACCTCACTTCATAGCAACTTTATAACTTGCTATAGTGAGATTTGTCTATGGGCATTTTCACCAACCCCTCAGGATAACAAGCAAATAGATGAGCTTGGGGGGGGGGATTATATATATATATATATGTCATGAAAGTGGAATGGTAGGAAAAAAGCAAAGGAAGATAAAGAGAGGAGTTGTGGGAGAAGAAGGAAGAACTAGAATGGACCTTGAAATAAAAGGAAGGTTGTAATAAGGGGCAATGAGATCCAAACAAGCCAGAACTCATTTGCTAAGAATGTAAATCAATGCAACAAATATTTGTTGAGTATCATCCAAGTAGCAGGCACTGTATGAAGACCTAGAAATAACGATATATAAGATCCAGTCCATTCTTTAAGAGCTCACAGCTCCTTAGGGTAGGCAGACACATATATAGGCATTCAGATATTCAATTGACAAGCTATTTTTTTTAAAGATTTTATTTATTTATTTGTCAGAGGGGGAGAGAGAGCAAACGAGCACAGGCAGACAGAGTGGCAGGCAGAGGCAGAGGGAGAAGCAGGCTCCCTGCCGAGTAAGGAACCCAATGTGGGACTTGATTCCAGGACGCTGGGATCATGACCTGAGCCGAAGGCAGCCGCTCAACCAACTGAGCCACCCAGGCGTCCCGACAAACTATTTTTTGAGTGAGTACCATGTACCAGGCATCCTCGTGCAAAAATCAGTGTAATGTCATAAGTGTTGTGCAAGCAGTAAAAATTATATACTTTTTCAAACACAGAGAAGAGTAATGACTTCTGTGATGAGGTCATAGAAGACTTCAAAAGTGTCAACATCAGAGGCCTAGGGACCAGTGCTGGGTCTTAGACTTATCAGCTGTATGACTTTGGACAAGTTTCAAAATCATCATCACCCACTACAGTATTGTTAGAAGATACAGGGTTTTTTTGTTGTTGTTCTATGACAATTTTAATGATAATGCTTAGACATTGGAACTCAGAGATTAAAACGATTGGAAGAACAATCCTCACTCCACTACCCACAGGGTGACTAAAGTCAGATTCTCCAAATTTAAGACAGTCCACAATTAAGGCAGTCAATGCTGTCCACATTTCTAGGTAGCCAGGGTTGAAGACCAAAGGAGTGTGTAAAAGAAATTGAATATCTGCTTGTTACCCATCAGCTACAATGATGACAGGCCAAGGGGTATATTATGTTGCACACAGTACGTCAATGGGCATTCTCATAGCTGCCCATTCCCACATTATTTTTGGTGCACTAAAATGAGTTTAATGAATTTAAAATTCATCATTTTACGCAGGCAGAGAGTGTGGATGTCCTTATATATCATCTAATTCTGTCAGCAAACAAGAAAGCCAAGAGAGAAAGAAGTTGAAAGATATTCCCAGGTTATAGAGCTAGGTAATAAAACATCTAACATAAATGGTTACTCGGATCAGGCAAGAGAATGATCAGGTTTTGAGAGGGGTGAAAAAATGGTGAGGGCTTATGGGTCTGTCTGTGTTTCTATTTCAGGGACAGTGTTGTGGAGATAATGGAGTAGGGGGTAGTGAGAGAGCGATTCTCAGAAAAAAGATAAGAAATGATGGGAAAACTAATTAGACACACACACACACACACACACACACAATTAGTTTTTAACATCGATAACCCACCTGTTCCTTTGACCATTTTAAAGTAAATGGTCCAAGAGAAATAGTTCTCCTACCTTTGAATTGAACAGAGAGTTTGCTTTGTATATAGGAAAGCACCTCCATTTCTTCTATACGCCTGACATGTTACAGTTCATGACTAAGTAACTAATGAGTAGCTGCAGACAGGTAAGCCTCAAGGGGCCTCCAAGGTACAGCTCGGATGTTTGTGTTAATAAGTCTAGTCTCAAAGTAGAACTGGCAATCTCAAAAGGAAACTGTTCTGAGCAATTCACATCTCCACTCACTGCGGCAGGCATCTCTCCACAAGTGTTTTGCTAATCCTAACCACCACCGTATAATGCAGAATGGGATTTGGGTATGCCAGTCTATATCTGTTGAATGTTTAAAAGAATGGATAAATATGGCTCAGAGGGCTGTATCTTATCTGCAAGAGTTCAGTCTCATTGTTACCACTAATCAACTCAGCTCTCTAACAAAACTAATATTAGAAAATTCTTTATCAGTGTTCCTTCCATCCTGTGTTGCTAGATATTAGCAACTCCTCACCAGGAGATCTTAGCTTATTCTATACGTGGTGGCAAAACAGAAAATCAAAGGGAAATCGAGGAGTCTGTAATTCCCATTGGGATTCAACATAAAAGTTGTAGTAACTCACCTGTTGGTTCATAAGGTTGTTCATTTCCATCATCACGTAATATTCGAATGTGGGGTGTGTGTGTGTATGTGTGTGTGTGCATGCGCGTGCCTCTCTGTTGGGAACTGAAGGTGGAAGGACGAAAATAGACAGGTGGTAATAGTAGAACTTCAAAGTAGTATCTTGAAAGGTATTTCTCAAGCCATAAATATGATAAAACATGGCCACCTCTTGCCCATTTATAAATGAGTCGATCGAAGTCCAGAATGCTCAGCGACTTTCCTAGCACAAAATGGACAGATGGACTGGTGAGAGTTAATGCTTACTGCCTTTCAGATTATCAACCTCCTTTACACCTAATGCTTTCTCAAATTGTACTTAACCAGAAGTTTGGAAATATTCTCCATTTACTTTTGCAAATGTTTTATTATCCCAACTAGATACTAAACTCCTCCAAGTCACAATCTGTCTCTGCTCTGCTCCTGCTACTCCTTCTACACTTCTTATTACCACTGTGTCCCTGGCCCCTACCACCACCACCACCACCACTCATAAAACTACCCTGTGTGTGGGCAAACTCAATCAGTATTAATGACCTGAACACAAATTGTAGCATCTTCCCTGGACTACCATATATGCAAGGTTTAATCTTCCTAAACTTTTGTGACTATAACCTGCTTGCTATTTTTATATTCACATTTTTTTTTTACTTCATGTCTTATACTTTCAGAGCTTTTTATCCACATTAAGCTTTCTCAGCAAGTAGCCGTTCCCCTGGTTTTCTCCTTGCTTATCAGAATGTTTTTCTAAAAGAAAATTTTTCACCTTTTATTCCTAATTAAATTATTTTAAGAATTCTAAATTTCTTCTCCTCCCCCCCCCACCTTTAGAACATTTTTATTATGAGAATGCAGTAAAAGAAGCATTAAACTGGGCGTGAGAAGGTGTTGATTAAGTCTGGTTTCTATCTATCCTTGAAGCTGTAGCAATCTCAGCAAGCATGTGCTATATTCATGGACTGATGGGTCAGTCAGTAACTGAGTGAATGAATTGTCACAATTTATCAATATACTTTTGCTAGATCACATAGTCTTCTGTGAACTTGGTTCTCACATCTGTATAAAAGAGTTATCATCTATAATCTTAAAATTAAGATAAATAATCCAGAAGAAACGAAATCATTATCTCATAAAGAATAACAGAATGGAATCTTACTTACCATTTGCAACAACATGGATGAGTCTGGAGGGCATTACGCTAAGTGAAATAAGCCAGGCAGAAAGACAAATACTGCATGGTATCACTTGTATGTAGAAACTTAAAAAAAAAAACAAAAACTCAATCTCATAGAAACAGAGTAGAAAAATGGTTGTCAGGGGCTGAAGGTGGGAGAAATAGGGAGAAGTTGTAAAAGGCACAAATTTTCAGTTTTAAGATGAGTAAGGTCTAAGGATCTAATGTATAACATGGTGGTGACTATACACCGTACTGTATAATTAGCATTTGCTAAAACAATGGCACTTAAATGTCCTCACCAAAAAAAAAAAAAAAAAAAAGTAAATATATGAAAGGATGGATGTGTTAAGAAGCTCAGTGGGGGGGTATCTTTCCACATGCATATGTATATCAAATTGTCACATTATATATTTGAAATATCTTGCAGTTTTTTAAAAAAGATTCTATTTATCCATTTGAGAGAGAGAGCATGAGAGGGAGAAGGTCAGAAGGAGAAGCAGACCCCCCCCTACATGGAGCCGGGAGCCGGATGCAGGACTGGATCCTGGAACTCTGGGATCGAGACGAGCTGAAGGCAGTCGCTTAAACAACTGAGCTACCCAAGTGCCCTAAATATCTTGCAATTTTATTTGTCAATTATACCTCAATTTAAGAAGAACACATATAAAAATAAATTAAGAGAAATATTGGGCACTTCTACTATACCAGTTATTTTAAAATATATAGAGTGGCAAATACACAGATAATGATATAGACATAATTTAGTCATTACAACAACTTCCATTAGCCCCATTTTATGTGGGAAGAAAACTGCAATTCACTAAAACTATGTAACAGGCCCAAGGTCACACAGTGAGAGAATAGCAAACCTGGTTTTTAATCTCAGGTCTGTTTCCAACATCAATGCTCTGACCCCTCTGACATGCTATTTCTCTTTATCCTTCTAGTTTTTTATCTCTGTATGAACTCCATATTGCCAATCTGCACTTGATTTAGGTAAAGAATGCCCTAAATCTTAGTAGCTTCAAATGTGTTTCAGTGTTCTTAAAGAAAGCATGCTGTTCAGAGGAGATAGGGCTGTTTCCTACAATTAACAGACCAAAGGAATGGTTGTGTTACAGGGGACACAGATAGGTATTTCAATTTAAAGAAAAAATTACATTCCTTCCAAATGTTCATTCATGGTAGACACCTCTAGGTTCCTTGCTGAATGGCATTTCAAATACCATATAGAGTTATATGCCATGCTTCAAGAAATACAGACAGAACCTTCCTTTTTTCTCTTCCTAATTCACTCTTTAATTATTCTAATAATATGACATATATCTGGATTTACAAGTAATCTCTTAAGAGTGCCCTGCATCTCTTTTGCTTTTTCCCTCAAACTTCCCATTTCTATCTGCTAAGAGAGCACAGTTCAGCCCCTTTGTTTATCTTAATGCTGCTTTCAACCTACAAACCAAAGGTTAATGACAAGAGGGTAACTCAGACTGCAGATTCCTTAATCTTTTCTGCCTTCACCCAACAAAATGTGGCTTTAAAAAATGGTGGCATTTCTACTTTTAGGAAATTGCTGTATATGCCCTAGATGTAACACTAAGATGATTTCATAATCATTTTCTAGACTCTTTTCATGTAGTGTGCACATGTTGTCCTTTTATCAAAATGACTTTAGGAGCAGAAAAGAATGTATTCTACTTTATTTAAAGAGGTGATCTCATGCAAAACTAAGCCTTTAGGGTTTTCTACTAAAATCTAGCTTAAATGATAACAGGGTACATTATTAAATGCTTTGTGACCAGTTATCAGAAAATTACTCTGAAGTATAATTCCAGTTAACTAAAACTAAACTGTACCTTGCCCATGTCATATCATCCAACTTGCCTCAATCCTACCCTTCAACTACTAGTTCTATTCTCCTTCTGCATTTATGCTAGTATTTTTAGATTACTGAGGTTTGGAATGATGATCCAAGGACATTGTAAGATTAAAACTTTCAAGAAGGTTCAATAACCATACCTCCAATGACAAGAAAGCTGACTAATACATTTCAGAATGGCTATTCAGTAACAAAGATTAAAATAAAATATACTCATAGAACTCACTCTTAAATAACCAGAAATCCAGCTAAACAGAATAACCCATTTACCAAGAAGTCTGGTTCATCATATATTCTAGTGCATTTCATACTTGAATGCACAAGGTCAGAAATAGCCTGCTGTCCCCTAAGTTAATTTTGGGTTGATTCATGTATAAACAGGTATTACAGGGAAACCAGGCCAAGTGTTTCTACAGAAAGCCAGTAGATTTTTATGGTTGTTCTTCCCCCATGGTGGGAGGCAGGAGGGGATAGAGGATAAAAAGAGGCATAAAGGCCTCTGGGGTCAAGTGCCAAGTTCTGTCGAGGTTCAGTTCCCACTGTTCCACTTATTCAACCTGACTTCATCACAGCAGAGATCACGATGCCATGAGCCAGATGTAAATATTCCCGTTTGGAGCTGTCAGACATTTTTGGTGGTTCACCAGTCTGACCTTCAAAATCATGTTCATGACATTTATCTCAAGCCTGAAAGTTCTATGCCAGAGAATTTAAACTGTGTAAGCATCAAAATAGCAGGCTCTTACATCAAAGTTCAAATCTCTATTTAAAAGAAAGAAAGGAAGAAAGAACAAACGAAAGAATGAACAACTTTGTCCCACCACTGAATTTTTAAATCCTGGGGTGAAGGAGAGAATAAAAAAAAACAAAAACAAAAACAGAAAATAGTTCCTTTCCCTTTGTTTTGCTTTGTTATTTCATGACAACAAATTATAACAATTGAAATTTAAAATTGAAGCTAGGGCACCCAGTATCTTTTTTATATATAAATGAATTTTCAAGAAAAATAACATGAGTTAATTTTTCAACATTGACCATTCTCTATGAAGCAGGGTTGTTATTTTTTTTTTCCTGTATATGTTTCTACTTATTGTGTTCTTAAAAGCATCTAAAAAACTCAGTCATAAAAGTAAAGTGTATAGTGGATTTTTTTTCTAAATACCTCAAATATTTTTATAGCCAAAGCTGTCTGCTGCCTTTCCTTTGTAGAACCATGAACTCTGAGTTACCCTCAAATAAGACCGACAGCTCTCTTCAGTGGTACCATCCTGGGGTAAGAGGCCACATTTTGTAAAAGTAAGCAATATAACACATTTGAAAAAGAAAAGAAGAAAAAGAAAAATCTAGCTATACCTCCAGGAATCAAAACGAAGCCCTCCAAGGATTTCTCCAACCACTTTCTTTTTCTCCAACTCTAGTTTGTCCTTTTCTAGCTCTGATTACACTTCCAACAGGTCACAGTAGATGTGTAAGCACTCTCTAATGGTTCATATACACCAGTCTTCCTAAGCAGCCACATCTTGAGGAAGAAATCTTGTCTTTTTCTCCCTTTGTATCTTCCACAATGCTGGGCCAGGAAATATTTAACAAGTACTTGCTGATTTATTGCTTCTTCAAAACCACAGAGCTACACACACACACACACACACACACACGCACACGCACACGCGTGCGCGCACACACACACACACACACACACACCCTCCAAAATAGAAGGGGGCTTTTTTGTCATATGACATAGACGATCCATCCAAAAGAAGGAGTTTCAAGGTCTAAAAGTGAATCTAGGATGTACTTGTCCAGGCAGTAAAGAACTGCACAGTGTTCTCTGTAGAGTTGGAAACAATGAGGTCCTCACTGACACCTGCACTTAACACCTGCTGGCCCACCCCGCTAAGTGGGCCAGCAGAGTAAAGCAATTATCCAGGTGACTCATGGAAATAAGCCATTTTTAGCTGAAATATCTAAGCAGTTCAAGCTAAAGTAGGTTGTTACCTGGGTCATTCAGGCAAAAGCAGGTTGTTATGTTTAAATTTTCTGGTAGTAGGGGGAAGGGTGGAAGCCAACTAAACAAAAAGGTCAGCCAGAAGTTCTCCCCAAAGCCGGAATCACTGCTTACGAGCTTCCTGAGCTATTGAGAAGGGAAAGGAACTAGTATTTTGGCTATCTCATATTCTACTGCCTGCATTCACAGGTGTAGTCTTCATTTGAAATAATAAGCTTTTGGTCTTCAGAAATCACCTTTACCATTGTTGTTTGGTGGGAGGAGGAGCACTTGATTATAGAGATCCTGACTTGTTCAAGCACCGAGAGGCACTTCACAGACATTGGTTTATTTAACAATAAATCCTGACACTAAAACTGTAGTAAAGTTCCTGTTCCTTATAGAAATAATACTTAAGATCTTAGTTGTTCATTGAATACTACTGTTTCATGGTAATGACCTCTGACGCATACAGATCCTTTCTTTATATGCTACTGAAGGGATGACTGATGGCTGCCTTTGAGAGAGATGGGTGCTGGCACAGAGCTTCCCCGTCTATGTCCGCCCAAGAGCTTTGTTGACAAGCTGCTTCCCTACATGTCCATGCTGTTTCTTGCCAGAGCTGGGACTAACTTTCCTTTGTTGGCTCTCTGCAGCAGCATTGCTTGGACTTGGGTCTCAGTAGGATGTTCCATATTTTATTTGCATACTCTGTTCACTACAGCTCTAAAGCCACAGGCCCTCCCAAGGAAACTATTGTAAAGCACTGTGTTTTTTCAAACTATAGAAAGCTCAGCTTCAGTGACAGAGGACAGTGAATGATACACTAGGGTGGGGTAGAATGGGAGTCCAGACACTCATGCAACCTCCAGGGACATTTCTTGGCCATAGATCAACTCACCTGTTAATTCTCTTGGTAAGTAGTTCTTCACAGTATGGACTGTGGAGTTAGGCTAGACAGGCATGGAATTCTGATTCTTCACTTACAAAGGAATCACTTTAGAAAAGTTGTTTTAACCACTCTAAGCCTCAGTTTCTTCATCTCCAATGTAAGAATAAATACTAACACAGCCTTACACTGTTGTTGGGAAGATCAAATGAGATGTCTGTAAAGCACTGAACACAGGTGTGGTACAAAAGAAGTTTTCTAAAATGGTACCTATTTGATCACTATCATCATCATTTCCTTTTTTTAGTGCTTTAGGAATTGTCCAGCCTATTGCTCTTCACGAATCACATTTCTTCCCTGGATCATCACAAAATGAAACATAGACTAATAGCTTTTCCCCCTTCTTCTACAATCCCAAGTTAGGATTCATGGCATGATTGGCATTTAGCCAGGAGTAATAAGAAAATCATGTATCAAATGCTATCCACCTATGAGCTGGTCTTCATCTTTTTGATATTTTTGATCCCTTAAACACAGTCTTAGCCATTTGTGAACTTCTATAGCCAAACTTAGAAGGACTAAAAGACTGAAGACAGGAGTCATTTTCAAAGACAGGAGGGAAAAAAACAGACACAAATTGTATTAGACACTTAATTTGTGAATTGGGGTTGTAGGGACTTGAGTTCAGGGGTTCAGAATGAGGTAGAAAAAGAAAAGAAGAAATTAAAACAAGAGTCATGTGGTTTTCTAAAAGGCATCTGTAAACCTAGCACACTGAAGATCATTTTGTTAAAAACTGTCCTAGAAAATCTGGAGTTTGGGGTTATTACAGCTGGGACAGAAAATCTCAGAGAGACTTTTAGGTATATTAGACTTGGGCTGCTAGTGTATAATTGAATAGGAAGCCCCTTTTTGGGGACCTCTCTACCAATGGCATTGAGTCCTCATCTGTATTGAACCAAGTAAGGTGTTCATGTAGCACCATCAACCTTTGGAAATTTTACTTCTTTAGAACTGAAAAATCTGTGATGCATACTTTGGGGGGGTTTTAGGCATTTGCAGACATGTTTTGATATTCACCCCAGTTTCATCACAGCCACATACCACTTTTTTAATTAAACATTGTTCCAGTTCTGTTTCTGGTATTTGGTATTTGCTCACCGATAAGGGATCTGCCACTTCTAAATCCCAACTTGACAGATAACCGAATCCAGCAGATTTGCTATTTATGAATTCATAGCCATCACAGGGGCTTCTAGCTAAGAAGAATGTAATCTTTCAATTATGTATAAATTATCTTTTTTACTATTTGCAAAACAAATTAGAATAAAAATTGGAAAAGTATATGTTTTCAGTAGGAAAAAAAAGAAACTGAAAGAAAATTACTTCCATAATCAACAATAGTGTGCTTTATTAAAATTCCATTAAATTGTATTTATCGCATTGCTCCCCTACTTAAAGCCTTTCAGAGACTTTCCTTCCCTATCTGTCAAATCCATGATGCCTAGCACAATTTAGCACCTCCCTCCCTATCTCTCCAAACTTACCTTAGGCCACTCTTCTCCATGTTTTCCTTTTTCCAGCCAGGCAAGCCTTCATTCAGTCTTTTGAAGAGCTGAATACTTTCTTACCCCATGCCCTGTACATGTGCAAACATCTTTACTTGGGTGCTTTAACTTTTTTTACACCCTTCCCACTCCCCCTACTCTTTCTCTATCCTATTGCACATTCCCCTACCTCTCAGTACTTTTCCTTTCTGGTACATATTCATAATCATAATTAATTCATTATTGGGGTACTCTTCTCTTTCTGCTGAACTCAGTTTTCCATGAGAATAAATACTTTATCCTTCTTATTCATAGCTCTATCCTCTTCTCTTAATAAGAAAGCACACAGTAGGTACTCATTAAAAATTGATTGGCTGTTCAGCTCAGGCCATGATCCTAGGGTCCTGGGATCAAGCCCCACATCGGGCTCTCTGCTCAGTGGAGGGCCTGCTTCCCCCTCTCTCTGTCTCTGCCTGCCTCTCTGCCTATGTGTGATCTCTGTCTGTCAAATAAATAAATAAAATCTTTAAAAAAATTTGATTGGCTGATGGAATAATTACTATAGATTTTAGTGAAAACTGTAAGTTATATTATAGCTTCTTTCTTGCTTAACAATATTAAAGCTCTTCTAAGAAGCTGGCACTCTTTTGTAGATACTCAAAGAGCAACTATTGTCAATAGTTACTTTTTTTTAAGTCCCGGGGGAAATGATTGCTGCAACAGTTTCTAGGGGGCAGAACTGTCTTGACTTATATCTGCTAAGATTAAAGTACCTAGTCTTTTCATTAAAATTCTTTGCCTCTCTGCCTGTCAGTTTCAACTAGAATTCTCTCCTCCCCACCTAACGAAGCCTGTGGACGATAAAATGTTTTCTTTCTGAAGTTGAATGTTATATCTTTATCTTTAAGTAGGAAAATCCTAACAACTGAAAAGCTATCTCCTTATCAAATTCTTACCCATTTTTCCCTCTTCCATTCTTTTCAGGTAGTTGTGATGTCACAAATGCAACTCTAGTGTCCCACCAAATGGTATAGACCAAGAACTGAAACTACTGTGCAATTGTCCAAATTATAGTGAACATCAGACAAAAGGTTTGCTATCTCCTGTTCTCTATTTTCCGGAGCCATAAATAACCTAACACAAGCACAGTGCCCACTGCAAGCAGCACAATGCATTCTGGAAGTTTAAATAGGAGAACAGTCTTTCAGTTTCAGTAATATGTGTGGAAGTCACATAAATTACCTTCTAAGCAATCCAGATTGACCAGAGCGTCCTAACCAGCCAAGCTTCCCCTGGTGCTCTGCATTTTGCCTCAAAATGGTTACTAAACAATGCTGCTATTATTTGCTGTCTATGTGTGGTTAGTACTAACATAGACAGGTGTTTCTGTGCTTGTGTTTGTCCGACTTTTCAATAATTCACACATTAATAAGGCAATTCTCAATCTGGCTAGTCCTGAAATTTAAGACACAATATCCTTTCAAATAAGGAAAATGGAAAAGCTATTTCTGCCTGCCCAAAGAGAGGTATGTTGATACTGGTTTCCTTCAGGCTGCACTGTGAGCAAATCAACTCCTTAGCACAAGTGTCCCTGGCTTTGGAGAGGGTCAGCTCAGGGAGCTGTGCAGTTTACACAGCATTGGTTGCCAAAATGTGAGCTTGGGCTTGGCTCCACTTCCCTTATGAAAGTCAAGAATGGAAAATCTTGTCAACTGAAGATTCGGTTAGGCTTGGTTCAAATATTTAGGCTATGACTACTCAGGATGAAGTAGAGTTGAAATACAGTTAATTTGACTAATTGTGTTCCCTCTCATCCTTGACCTCCATCCTCCCGTTACACACACACGCTTTAAACCTGAATGCCTCCTTCCTTTGCAGTCCTCTGACCCCATCTCATTCTCCCAACTCTGGTTAGACACCCCTCCTCTGTGTTCCCATAGTACCCTACATTTACCTCTATCATGTGACTTACAGCCTATTTTTAATTACCTGTTTGCCTTTTACAGTAATGAGATTCACAGATTGCTTAAAGGCAGAGATCCCATTTTATTCCCCAGCATCCAGTTCTGTTCCTGGTCAATAATTCTTCGATAAAAGAATGCATTAATTAAGGGATTATATACTGCCAGATTCCATGTGAAGTCACAAAATGCCTGACATGGTAACTTCTTAGAACTGAACATAATATATCCGCCTACTGTTATCCCAAAATCTACAGACTAGAAGTACCAGCTCCAAAATTTCCAGGACTCTCCCCAGAGATAACTCAATGGCTGATGAGTGCTACAATGGGCTATGAGTCATAGCAACTTAAAAATTAAGGGGAAAATCTTTTATTCAAAATATTGGCTTGCCTTCAACTTAGCATTTTTACATCTTCTCTCACTTCCCTCAGATCCTTCCATGGGGGGAGGGGTGCTTCTCCCATATATCTACTTGGCGTCTCATGTCAAGGAAGTTAAATGCACATTCTCCTTTCTCTTAGCTGTCACCATGCCTTGCCCCATCACCTTTATTACTTCCTTGAAACCCTCCATCTATTGAAATTGTTCTCTTACCTATGCCACCCGCCATCTACTAATATCCAGCATACCTGCCTGCATTTTTTGAGGATACTGGAACGTGGCTTACAGTTTTTCTCTTGCTGTATTCTCCAACCGTTGTCTTAGGCAACTCTGCTACCACACTGAGAAATCATTTAAGCCTCTAATTCCCTAACCTCCTCTGATTCAGTGTTTTGTATCCAAGGTACCAGACTCTTGATTCTCCCATTTACTTGTTTTACCTCTATGGGGCTGCTGATTAGGAATTGGGGAGGATGGGTGGAAGCAGGGGTTTGACTCAGGCTAGGAGCCCTGGGCAAAAGAGATACGGACTGTGACCCATGTAACTAAAGGGAAATTGGTGACTCATCTTGAACAAGGAAGAGCACAGAAGTAAGAATGGGTCCAAAATATCAAGTATAACGAAGTAAGGTAAAATCAGTGTGGCAGGTAAAAACCTAGAAAAAATATTAATAAGGAAGTTGTTATAGTTTTCACCATTCTTAGGTGCCAGTGGTAATCTGCTCAACTTCCCCTCATATTCCCTCTTCTTACCCTCATCTTTGCCTTTAGAAACAAATCTAACTCTGCCAGATCTGTTTCTGGATTTATGTGTGCAGAGTGAAAGGGAAGGCCTAGTCAGCCAAGAGAAAGAAAGGAATTCATCAACTCCATCAAGAGCTGGAGGAAAGTAATATGAGTATGAACAGGACAGCTTCCCCTCAGGGCTGGACTGACAGAGGGAAGGAGGGGTAGAAGTTAGAAATATGAGGCTCCAGAAGTATATGAGAATTGCCAAGGAAAGAAAAAAAAAGAATTCAAAAATTGGTTCCCATTTAGACCTTCCAATGAAATAAATGGAATTCTTCATTTTGGGTGTGTAGTGGGTGGGTGGGTGTGTATGTATATATCTGTGCTCTACTCTGGGCCTGAATCCCATAGGCCACAGCTTCAGTTGAATTACTTTGGAATCCAGTGTGAAGGGTTGGCCGTCAGATAATGGACCAACTAAGTGAGGAGATTTAGGGTGCAAAGAATTCTATGGACTGCTAGTGACCAGCTCCTGAGTGAGCAGAGAGCTGTGGAGGCACAGAACCAAGTTGGGCAGCCTTGATCTCTCACTACTGCTGGTTTGCAGAGTGCCAATCCCTAACCTGGATCAACCCAACCATCTGTTTCTATGGGCTTGCTCCCAAGCTACTGAATGCAGTTGGAGAAAATTGGCTCTAAAACAAATTTATAATTTTCAAGCTCAGCTGGACTGTCAGTGCTGCTCAGCAGTTCTTTTACTTACCCATGATTGGTTCCCTTCCCCACTCTCAATCACAGCTGTGCCAATATTTTATCCTTTTTCTTCATAACTCCAAACAACTTTCTCTCCATTCATGTACAGATTCAATAGCTATTTATTGAGCACTTACTATATTCCGGGCATATATATATTTTTTTATTTTATTTTTTTTTTTTTTTGGAATTTGTAGCAGTTTAAAAATAATCACAAATTCTTTGAAGCTCCTCTCAGCCCAAAGGTGGTGTCTATTTCTTTTTTCCTGTATCTGGTCTGATTTGCTATCTGATTTGCGTTGGCCAATAGACTGCAGCAGAAACAAAAAAAGTGGCACTACTTTCAAACAAGGTATCAAGAATCCCTGTCACTTCCTTTCACCTTCTTGGAACCCTGAGACCACCATGCTCTGAAAAGCCCTGATCTAGTAGTCTTCTTGAGGATGAAAGACTAGGATTGAGATATCTAGTCAACTCAGCCTTCACAGCTGAAGCAACCACCAGCCAACCCACCAGCTGACTACAGATGCCTGAGGGAGTCCCTCTGGTTTTTTCTATTTCCTTCCATCTCTGCTTGAAAATCAGCCAATTCTTGCCTTATCTCATCTCCTTTGTGTAATACTTAGGGGAGCTAATAGTAGCCAATGCACACTCCTCTCTGACACTTTTCAACAACTTCCTCTGGCAAAAAAGTCAAGATCCTTCAAAGTCTGGCTCCAACATGCTTTCCTGTCTCAATCTACTCCATTATTCAACGCATTCATCAGTTCTTTCTATGGTCCAGAACTTTGGACTGCTCACCATTTCCCTTACATACTATGTATTTTTACATCATGCCTTTGCCTTTGCTCATGAATGATGATTAAAACTCCTGATATATCTTCGTGTTCTTATGTATATTTTAAGTATATTTTCTGTGAAATTGTCCACAACTTTATCCAATCCAATAACTTCAGTCAAAATGAGTTTCTATTTAAAAAATAAAATAAAGTTTTTTTAATCTGTTATTTTTATTTTTTTTAAGATTTTATTTATTTATTTGAGAGACAGAGAATGCACAAAGAGAAAGGGAGAAGCCGACTCCCCGCTGAGCAGGGAGCCTGACATGGGACTCAATCCCAGGACCCTGAGATCATTACCTGAGCCAAAGGCAGTTGCTCAATGGACTGAGCCACCCAGGTACCCTAAAATTTTTTTAAAAAATTATTTTCTTCTTCCTCTATTGCCCCAGAGCAATTTATTTTTTTAAGATTTTATTTATTCATTTTTCAGAGAGAGAGAGAGAGACAGCGTGGGTGCGCTCACTAGTAGGGGGAGGGGCAGGCAGAAGGAGAAGCAGGCTCCCCGCTGAGCAAGAAGCCCTACATGGGACTGGAGCCCTACATGGGACATGATCCCAGGACACTGGGATCATGACCTGAGCTAAAGGCAGATGCTTAACCAACTGAGCCACCCAGGCATCACTGAGAATAATTTATTTTTAATCCTAAGAGAATACAACATTTTGTTGTAGTTATAGTTTATATATTTCTTTTGTCCCCAATCTGCCTCTTGACCATTAGTCACTGAGAATGAAGATTTAAGGTCACAGATCTTTGTGTCCCTGGTATGTAATATGGAACATAGTGGGAGCTCAGTTAATATCTGGGAATCATTGGACACAGCATCAAAAACTAATGATGTATTATATATTGCCTAACAACATAATTTTTAAAAACAGGAAAAAAAGTAAAACTAAAAAAAATTATTAAAATTAAATACATGCATACAAAGCTAACAGTATTATCAGTCAATTAAATAATTACGTCCACCCACATCTCACCAATCATTATGGCCAAATCAAGTATGCAACAATCTACCCTGATATTTAACTCACCCAGAATGACCAGGCCACCCATGGGACTATCAGATCATTTTACACTGGGAATACTATTCTAATTTTTCAGAGCATTAAAGGAGAGAAGTTGCTAACAATACACAGATGGCCTAAAAGAGCTAATTCACTCTATCTCTGAAGAGCAGGCACTTTATTTTCTTCTTGCTACCAAGACAAGACTCATTATCTAATTTTGTGCATCTGTCTTAAAGTTATTTATAAATACAGACCATTACTTTAAAAGGATAATTTTTGGTTGCTGTTTAGAACTACCTCATTTAAATGCATTAAACCCTGATAATGTAATGCATTTTCAATGCATGAAATCATTGAAAAATGCAGAGAAGCATGGGAAACATATCTTCACAAGATTCTAGTTCACTGCTTTGTATTCCTGCTCATAGGACAAAATTCTAGAAGAACATATAATCTTATTTTATAAGGGTTACAGATATGTACATAAAATATTCCATTATGCATCTTTTATTTCCCACTCGTATTTATTTTGATGGTATCTCGAAATTTAAGCATATCATATATGCTTTCTGATTCTGTTTTTGTATATTTTTCTTAGATCTGTAGCTTGTTAGAACCAGAAGGAACCTAAAGCTCATATAGTGCATTTCATTTATTTTACTGCAATTCAGAAAGGTCAAGTGACTTGCCCAAGTATGCAGAAAAAGAAAATAGTAAGATTAACAACAAAGTTTCCTGAGCCCACTAAAAATGGAAGTGGCATAGGAAAACTAACATTTTTTAAAGAAGTTTTAGGATCTCTGAGTTCCAGTCTCAGCTCAGATCAATTAAACATTTTTTGGTTGTTGTTTGTAGAAATGGGGAAGATAATATAATCCTGCTTTACCAAACCGGCAGGAGTACTATGTCCGTCATAATTCTACAAAAGACTCCGTGGCTTTAAAAATTCCTGCTCTTGGGCACCTGGGTGGCTCAGTTCGTTAAGTGACTGCCTTCAGCTCGGGTCATGATCCTGGATTCCCAGGATTGAGTCCCGCATCGGGCTCCAGCTCCAGCTCCATGGGGAGTCTGCTTCTCTCTCTGACCTTCTCCTCGCTCATACTCTCTCTCACTGTCTCTCTCTCAAATAAATAAATAAACTATTTAAAAAAAAATTCCTGCTCTTAGTCAAATTTGAGATTTATTTTATATTTCAACACAGTTTGCTTACACACACACACGCACACACACACACAAACACAAATATTCAAAAGCCTAGGTTAACTGGAAGATGCCTCCTTCACTGATGTGTATCCCTAACTTACAATAATGAAAATCTCACCATGCCTGAATCCCTCAGATGCATCAGTCACTTTTTTCTTGGCGATTTAATCACTTCCTTCCATTTAATTACTTTGAGGATTAACTGTGGGCAAATGTATTCCAATAATAGGCCAATCTACAAAGAACAGGAAGCTTTCCTCGCGGTCCCAGGGGAAATTTAGCACTTCCGACTATAACTCTGCATTACAGCTCTCATGTTTCTGTTAGCCCTTAAGCCATGTGTGTCACCTTACTTGTTTGACTGTTAAAAAATGTCACAGGATGCACTGCTTACATGCTAGCATTTGTACACAATTTCTGGCAATAGTAAAGATGGCTCTTCTTAATCCAGGCCATACAGGAAGCTGTTTCTTTCCAAATCAAGACATTAATGCTTAAACAAGCAAACAGTGCAGCCAAGACAAAAATCAATTTGTAAAAAGGGAAAGCTTTGTTCCAAACACTCCAGAAGTCACTGGGGAAAGATGCTTTTACAAATCTAATGCTTGAGAATATTATGGTATTAGGTTAGATTGATCCTATTTTTCTAGTTGGATTTATTTTATTTGAAAGTCAAAGTGACTAAGAGTATTCAATACTATCAGCAATGTTGTCGATATCAGAAGAGGTAATCTTCCTTCTGAATAGCAAGCATAGAAATCTTCCCACTGACCCTCGTTTGACCTGTTCATTACATGTATCTGGGTATTTTCCAGTGGCTAAATTCTCCATGACAATGGTTCTTAAATTACTGCACATTGGAATCACCTAGAGAGCTTTTAAAAATCCCAATGTCCAGAGCCGCCTGGGTGATTCAGTTGGTTAAGCATCCAACTCTTGATCTCAGTTCAGGTCTCCATCTCAAGGTCATGAGTTCAAGCCCCAGGTTAAAAAAATAATAAAAATTAAAAAAATCCTGGTGGCCAGGTTGCACCTTAAACCAAAATATTTGGTGGTGGAAGCCAAGCATATTTTTAATGATTCCCCAAGAGACTGCAATGATAAGTTAGGGAACCACCATTTTCTGACATTTCTGACTCATGTTGCTTTCCAGTAGACAGATTCTCAGAATGAAGGATAAATCAGGAATTTCCTTCTTTGTTCCAACTTCTACACTTATAAGATCAAGACATATATGCATCGGGGGGATACGTTTATTAAAATAGAGGGAAACTAATATTTATATCATGAGTCATGAAAGAGTTTGTATCTTTAGATATATCTATTTTAATTTATTAATCTGTTTTTAGAGAGGTAAGCAAATATGAAAAGACACATGTACAAGATCTCCATTGCAGTGTTAATTATAACTTTAAAACAATTAAATAAATCATGCTACCAAGATGTCATGACTTAATGAATTATGAAACAACTATATGAAGAACATTGTTTTTCATTACATAGGAAATCTTTCAATACGTTAAGTGTAAAATAATACAATGCAGACATATATATCCATATGTTAAAATATTGTACATATTATATTTGAAAGTGTATCCATGGACAAATATGCCAAATGCAAAAGTACAGGTCTGGTTGACTGTACTTGAAATTGGAAATGGTGTTTACTCGGGACAGCATAAGAGAGTTGGGTGAAGTAAAAGGAGACATCCTCATTTTATCTCAAGTACTTTCTTATTATTTGTGTTTTAACAAATGTTACTGTGTACATTATTATTAGAAGTTTAAAATAAACAGAATTAAAACAAAATAGAAAAGTTAACACATATCTGGAGAAAAAGGTTCACCAAAATGTAAGTATCTCTGATTTATTGGGCCTTATATATATTTTTTATATTTCCTTTGTTTTCCTTTTTAGGCTCCCCCCCCCCCATTTTTCCATGAGCATCCATTATAACCAGAAAAATTTTATTAACAGTTTTTTAAAAGATTTTATTTATCTCATTGAGAGAAAGAGAAAGAACATGAGCTGGGGGGAGGGGCAAAGAGAGAGGGAGAATTAGGCTCCTCACTGAGCGGGGAGCCCAGTGCAGGGCTTGATCCTAAGACCCTGGGATCATGACCTGAGCTGAAAGCAGATGCTTGACAGAGGAGCCACCCAGGTGCCCCAGAAAATTTAAGATGTTAATCCTAAGAAAAGATTATTAGATAAACAAAGCTTTAAATTTGAAAGGATTAATTTACATTGCACAGGGGCTCCTGCTCACTAAGCTGGTCAAGAATGGTATTTCTATTTTATTCAGTTTTTCTCACTAAGGACTTCAAAACTACTTTAGGACTTTAAAAGCACCTAGGGGGCTCAGTCCCTTAAGTGTCTGACTCTTGATTTCAGCTCAAGTCCTGATCTCAGGGTCTTGAGATCAAGCCCAGCATTGGGCTCTGCGTGTGGAGCCCACTCAAGATTCTCTCTCTCTCTCTGCTCCTCCCACACCTACACATGCGTGCTTATGCACACAACACTTTCTCTCTCAAAAAAAAAAAATTAATTAATTAAAAAATAAATAAAAACGCTTTGGAAAACACTTGTTAAATCCATTATCATGTTGTCCTTAACCTATTCCACAGGTACCTTTTACCACACAGTTAACCCATATACTTTGCAATTTAAAAGAGAGGAGGGAAGGTTCAAGCTGATGAGGCATCAAAACATTTCAGACATTCTAAATATTACCACAGGTGAGACTTAAAGATTCTTCACTTGTGGAAAATCATAAACAAGATAACTACCACCACCCCATGCCCCTACACCCCCACACCCCACCCCACCCTCCACCCCCCAGAGAAAGTGAAATGTAAGTTGCATGACAGTCGTTTAACAATGAAACTAAATAGGAAGAAATCCTTTGTGATGTAAGAGGGGAAAATGGATGAAAGTAGCAAAAAAGGGGGAAAGTGGAGAAGAGGGCAAAAAAAAGTGTGGAAACTTTAAGACAGAGGAATTCAGTAGGAGCTTATTGGCATAATTTCTATCAAGGATACTCGATTTTGAGTATTTGCAATAAGCCTGGGTTTAAGAAGGAGAAAGCACTTCAGTTTGTGACTTTACTCAAAACTTGAAGATGAGGAATTGATCAAATTAGCCAAGAAGTCAGCCCCACCAGTCTGTAGCAGAGGCTTGGAAATCCATATAAGTTATTAAGGATAAAGATTAGGTTTGGTGAGAAAAATGTAAACTAGGGGCGCCTGGGTGGCTCAGTGGGTTAAAGCCGCTGCCTTCGGCTCGGGTCATGATCCCAGGGTCGTGGGATCGAGCCCCACATCGGGCTCTCTGCTCTGTGACAGCCTGCTTTCTCCTCTGTCTCTCTCTGCCTACTTGTGATCTCTGTCTATCAAATGAATAAATAAAATATTAAAAAAAAAATGTAAACTAACAAGGCTGTTAGAGAAAAGAATGTTATGGAAATAGTCAGGTGGACTTTTCAGGGACTAAAGTGGCTCTGCTGTGGTATACGTCGTGCCATTTTGCTCAACTAAAAATCCCCCCAAAAAGTTGATCACATAACCCCCTAACCCCACATAACCCACATAACCCCATGGTTTCTTCCTGATTATTTTTTTTAAAGATTTTATTTATTTATTTGAGAGAGAGAGATCGAGCACAGGCAGACAGAGAGGCAGGCAGAGGCAGAGGGAGAAGCAGGCTCCCTGCCGAGCAAGGAGCCCAATGGGGGACTCGATCCCAGGACGCTGGGATCATGACCTGAGCCGAATGCAGCCGCTTAACCAACTGAGCCACCCAGGTGTCCCTCTTCCTGATTATTTGATTTTGTGTTAAAAAAATAAGTGACAGTAGGCACACTCTACTGATACGACAGCTGCTACAGCAAACAACCTAGAAAATGTTTGTGGCTTAACCCCATAGAAATTATTTCTTCATTCATGAATAGTTATTGCCAGTATTAGAGGGGGCCTTCTAAGAGTGAGTGAGGACCTGAGGCTCCTACCATCTCCTGGCTACAGCATCTTCTGAGGCCTGAAAATCTTTTACTTCCAGTCCGTTGATGGTGAAAAAGGAGGTGAAGAAAAGAAAGACATCACTTCTGCTCATATTCCATTAACAAGTACTGGACACAAGGCTCCATCTAGGTGTAATTCCCAACTGGACAGGCACAGCCTACCAACAATTACCAATTAAAGAAGGGAAGCACCAATCTTTGAAGACCAGCAAGCCGTCCTGGCCACAGATGCCATTTCAGATATCAGTGGTAGTCTTATCAGAGGTTTAGTTCTTAAGGGCCTGACCTAATATAATTCCAGCTGTACCTGTTTGCCTTGCCTTGTAAGCTGTTCTGTAGATAGAATATACGTATTCATGCTCTTAGTTCCCAATTGGACTTTCAGAGCAGAAACAATCTTTTATCACAATTGTATAAAATTCTTTTCCTACCCAGAATTCTAACAGAGCAAAAATGATGCCCAACTAAAACTAACTCTGAGTAAACTGTCCCAATTTCCACTCTCACCCTAGTCTGAAAGACAAAGAATAGCTCTGTCTCATCTCTTCTTTACCCATTAACTCTGAATGAATGACTGGGGGAGATACTTTCACTTTGTAAAACAAATGGCTCCTGGGTAATAAATCAACCTAGTTTTAAGGTAGGCAAATATCAACTTTAATTTAGATTCTCTGCGTTGTCATGTATATCTTATCCCCTTCATTTCATCCTCCCCCCAACACTTGGAACTTTTAGAACTTTGCTTCCCCTTCTCACCAATGTTTGTGGAAGACTTCTTACTGCTTTCACAGCAGACTCATAGATCACCTGGGCTAGTTGTTACACTTATCTAATATTTTGCAACCAGTAATATGTGGTTATTAATCAAGCCATTTATTTATTTTCCAAAGTTCCACAATAACAACTATATATTACTTTACACACTTATAATATTGTTCACTCACAGTCTCTGTGTTAGTAAAAACAGCATGTACATTTAAGATTCTCCTCAGGGGCGCCTAGATGCCTCAGTCAGTTGAGTGTCTGACTTTGGTTCTGGTCAGGATTTCGGAGTCTTGGGATCAAGGCCCATGTTGGGCTCCTCACTCAGTGAGGAGTCTGCTTCTCCCTCTCCCTTTCCCATCCCTCCACTTGTGCTAGCTCTCTCTCTCCCAAATAAATAAGTCAAATTAAAAAAAAAAAAAAGATTCTCCTCAGTTATCTCACCAGTCATTCCATACCTATAAAAATAGGCCTTGTAACAACTCCTTGCCTCCCCAAATACCGTTCATAATGCACCTGTCATAAATTCCGGGTGAACATGAACACACCACCAAGGGCTGCTGCTAGGCAAGAGAGTAGAAATGGATCCAGGCAGATCCATTACTGCTATTTGTAAAAGCACCTGGCCTCCTGAGGGTGACTCACATATTAAGACCAATCTATTTTTATGTCTTTACTTTTATAGCCCAGATGAAGTCGGTATAACCTTATTATAATAATTTGAATCCTGTTGTCTAAGCGCATTATCATACACTGTTGTTAAGACAGAAGTCCTTTGGTGATATGGAAAATATCTTAATATATTGTCTTTGAATGGTGATCAAAAGACATATAAAATATATTTTTCTATTTCTGTAAGACAGCCAAGTGCTCTTTCGTGATACCCCATTTCATATCAGAGGCTAAGAAAATACAATACCTAGGTGTTTCTTTGATCTACATATGCCTTATGTCTTTTTGCCAGAGCTGCAAGCATTTTTCAATTGTATTTAAGAGAGAGAGAGAGAGAGTCTGTGATGTGTGAACATATCTTAAGAGGCACAACCAAAGCTCTGGTACTGCTTTATTGAAGGTCATCACAGAACTCAGTTACAGGTCTGTTATAATTATTCCCCTATCTGAGGTCACATCATAGTCATCATTTTGTAAAGTAGTCCAAAAACTTCATCCTCATTAAGGAACATGTAATAATCACCCCTGATGTATAAATACATTATATTATGTAACAGGGTGGCAATGGGGTGTGGATAGGACTCCCATAGAAAAAGTAAAAGTTTTGCTACTTAGCAACTGTAATTTTAAGGTTAACTGTGAATGTGTAATCCAAATGTTGTCCTACCTATTACTCTAGCCGCAGCTGGAACAAATCTTGATTCTCCAAATCCAGTTCCATTTTACTACCTAAGGCCTCCTTATCACAGGCCACCACCAGCTTTGGTCTCCTTCATTGATTGCATAGTTGCAGTGTTTTTTTTGAGTAAAATCATCTCAGCTTGAACCAGCTGAAAAAAACACCTTCTGTCTTACCAAACTTTTCTTATTGAGTCTCGAATATTTTATAAGTTCATCTATACAATCTTGTTTAAGCTGCTTTAGATGTTCCCACTTTTCTGTGATTTTCCTACTTCAGAATATACCCTGGGGAGTTTTAGTCTAGTTAAATTGTTGTAGTGTAGAAATATCATCATTTCTGACATATTTGTATAGATGGTAAAGAGACCTAATAGAATTCTCTATTTTTATCAGCAATAGTGTACTGCCTGCTCATGATAATACTAATAAATACTTTATTTAAACTATCAAATCATTTCTGTTCTCATATAGTTAGAGCCATCACTTTATAGTGATGTAATTTGCTGAGTAGAACATTTCCAGGGACTGCTGTTTATTGCTGATAAATATAGCTTGCTTATTTAAGCTCTTTACCTTTCTCTAACCCTGCAGAGAGATCTTCTAAAGCAAGAAGCTTTAGAATGACATAGGCAGGTAATGTGCTGAAAGCCCTGGACACCCTCTTATTGGAGGCACCGTGATCAGATAATAAAGCAACCACTGCAGCTCAAGGTCAAATGAGCCTTAATCTAAAAAACAATCTCTAAATGACATAAGAGGGGCTTTAACCTTAACATCTACTGCATTTGAGGCCTTATTTCATCCCTCTACAAAGTCAATAATATGAGAATCATAAACCGAACAGGATTGCAAATCCTCTTATCCTACCTGCTGCAAGTTAGTGGGAGAAAGCATTGTTTCAAAATTTCACTAATGCAAAGAAATGAGAAAACAGTTCATAAGGTGATGGTTTAATATAAGCAGTGGTCAAATAATGTTATTTGATGGGAATCTTTTTCTCTGCTTGTTTCCTGAGTTCTCCATTTAATGTTCTAAAAAACCATTCTGATGGAGAAAGTGAAAGATATACAAAAATAGGTTGAAGCTTATTAATCATGTTTTGTAAGTAGAAAACTTGAATATTTTTATTAAAAGGAAAATTCCTAACTTTATGCTTTAGTTACCAATTTCAAAACAGAAATTAAATTCAACAACTCACATTTCTGTATTGAGTTTAATGCCTCATAATTCTTTACAGGCATACTTATTCCTATAACTAAAGGAGGAAGCAATCTTTTGGATAATTTAAGAAAAAATGGAATTTTAGTTTTAACTTGCTAGAGACAAAAGATTTCTAGAATAATGCTTCTCAAACTTTAATATACACACAGATGACCTGGCAATCTTGTTAAAATTCAGAATCTGATTCAGCAGGTTTGGGGTGGGGCCTGAGTCCTGCATTCTAATAAGCAGCTACAGATTGCAACTCTGCTGGTTCCAGGCTCCCACTTTGAGTGGTAAGATTATACGCTCTTGTGTTATTCCTGCATAGTTTTTAAAAAGAGAGAGTAAAGGTAGGGGGAGTATGAAAATGGATTTTCTCATTCTTTGATCTCATTTGCATGCACAGATATGTCTAACATTTTTTTTAAAGCAACCAGGGAGTACATGGTTTATCCTTCTTAGAATGTAAAACACAATGCAAATGCAAGATGAACGCTGTTATAAGTTACACTAAGCTTTGTATCAACATCTAATACATCTTTTATTAATTCATGGACTACTAATTTAATCTTTTTGCTGTTATCAGTCAACAAGTAAAATGTTCTCAGATTGTTGAGGAAATACAAATTTAAATGTAACCAATCAAAATATTCATTTAAACTATTCACACTGAATAGTTTATAAACAATAGAGTAAAAGGATTGTTTTAAATTAGAAATGCACTGAAAGCAACATTTTTCTTTGTTGAGCTTAGAAATTAACATATTTACTTAAAATGCTGACTAAGCCTTTGGATAGGCCTGTTGACTTCGCTAAGGAGTTCAAATTATGTAAAAGCCTTTAATAAACTCTGGGGGAAATTCCACTGCCATACAATGAAATTCCATTACGTATGACTTATTTTTGGCTCTCCAGTTGATAATAAAACATATCAAATGGCATTTTCCTTTATTTTTTTTCCTAAACCTTGGTTATTATACTACCATTTATATATTCTTTAGGGAGAGTGATTTTACTTAAAATATTTTTAATTTCGTTCTTCAAGAAGTACTAAAACATGTAAATGTTGTTATTATAATGATGTCATAGTATATTAAAAATTACATATTAGCAATTATCCTGCTTAATGATTTCCATAAATATTCTGCCATTTATAGTGTTAAAATACCAAGGAATATCTTTGTGGCAGAAAAGATACATTTTTCCAAAGTCCTGCACATAGTTAGCGTCTAATATTTATGTGTGAACTATAGCCTGATCCTTTGATGATTGATTAGGAAATGAGCCCTCACCAGATACTGAATCAGCTGGCACCTTGATCTTGTACTTCCTGGCCTCCAGAATTGTGAGAAATAACGCTTTGTTTTTTAATCCACCTGATCTGTGGTATTTTTGTTACAGCAGCCCAACCGACTAAGACACGTGTCAGGATCCAGACATTTCAGATCAATTCAGGATAACCCAAACTTTGACTTTGCCCTCTGCATAATTCTGATTTTATGCCCCTTGTTTTAATAGCTTATCCCAAAACAACCCCCCCCCCCCAACATAGCACAGTAAGCACTGTCATCCTTGTCTTACAGAGAAGGAAGGAAGCAAAGGCTCAAAGATGGTGAGTGATTTCACCCAAGGCATGGCAGTTTGACCAAGTCATGGGTTGAGTCCTACTCACTGCAAATCCCATTTTTTCTGCCATGGGTGTTTTACCTCTGGCCTGGGAGATCCTTGAGATGAATTTGATCTGCACTTGAGAGGATGCACTCAACTAAAGAAGCCCAAGTCCCCTTAATTATTTTCTACATGTTTTTCTCCATCTTTACCACAGGAAGTGCAAAGGAAAAAGATACACACTGAACACTGACATCCCCAGGCATGCTGCTCTGAAACTCAAACCAAATTTAGAAGGCCCCCCCAGAGAGAGCAGGTGTTGAGATAAGAGAAGAGGCTGAGGCAGGGCTAAAGGCAGGCATAAACTAAGGCAGGGCCAAGATTCACAAGAATGGACAGAGATAGGGTAAGAAGAAGGGAAATGTCTGAGACTAGATAAAGGTGAGGGCAGAGCAGAGGCAATAGCAAACAACAGAGAAAGAGGCAGAAGAAGGCAGAGACAGAGGCCCTCCTTCCTGGGTTTTTGCACCTTTTCTATTTGTGAGCCTTCAAATCTAGCAGATACTGGCCATGCTTCAAAAAAGATCTTCCCTTACTACGGATGAGCCAGTTTTCACTTCTCCAGTTATCCTGCTTCAGCCCTTAGGGATAGAAGAGTCCTTAAAATCTCCACATGGAACATGTTCTGTGGATGTGGATAGCTTCGAATGCGTTGTGGTGCAGTGAATCAAACCAACACTGCTACAACCCAAACATGCTATAGGTCTCCACTACAAGAGCCATTACAAAAGAGGGAATTCTGCAAACCCAGTCTAGGGGCCCGCTTGTCATTTCGTAGTTCACAATCCCAAAAGAACAAGAAAAAAAAAAATGAAAATAATTCCTTTGAATTTGTTGTAATAAAATTTGATCAGTTTTTCTAAAGAGAAGAGTATGTTCACTGGGGTGTTTGTCAGTCTGTTCTAGAGGATTTTAAATTGGAAAAAAAATGCAAGAAGAAAAACAAAGAGGCGAACACTCAGATAAAACTAAGTATGAGATCAGTGCTGAACATACCTAGTAATTCACAGGAGAAAATAATCCAGGAGACAGTAGAACATAGCACTTAGGTTTCTAGTTGCTTGAATAACAATATACAAAACATGTAATTTGATGTTCATGCAAGAAAACCTACACCCCTCATAAACATGATTGCATCTTGGCAGAATAAGATTCCTAAATGGCAACCCTTATGGAATGCACCACATTGTGCAAAGGGGGCAACATTCTGTGTCAAGAATGAAAAAAACCCAAATCAAGGGGGACAGAATGATAAAGAGCACGTGGGTAGAGATAAAAGGAAAGAGCATCAAAATGATCTTACTGCTGAAGTGGGGGAGGGTGGAGATGAAATCTGATAAAACAGCCATTCCAGAGAGAAGAGAAGAATGGACAGTCACATCCTGACATCGATCACAAATCTGGCAAAGAGACAAAGGCAAGATGAAGAGGTGATGAAGGATGTTGCTTATCTAGACATCTCCAAGAAGTCAGTCAGCAAAAGTAAAGCATTTGGATACATCTACTGACAACCTCATCTTTTAGAAGGCAGAAAAAGCCATGAAGGGACTCACTCCTTAGGACCTAATTCTGACAAGCAAGGATAGTACTGGTTGGCAGAGTGGAAATGATAGAATCCTTGAAGAGGAGTGGAGAGCCAGTATATTATCTTAGAGTTCATGATAGCCAATGCTCTAAATCCTGAGAAAATCTAGATATATGACCTAAACTAAAAGAAGACAGATTTCCAAAGGTTCAGAGAGAAGACAGGCATGATCTTATGGTCAGAGTCTGGGGAACAAAGAAGGACATTAGGCTTTTGAACACACAGGTCTGAGAGACTAATCATGAAGGTGGTGGAGAGGCAGCTAAGGAAACCATTCTGGCAGCTCAACCAGCAATCAGTAAAACAAGGAGATATTTTAAAGGTGTCATTTATAAAGAATTGAAGGGCCAATATGTAACCATCAACAAATGAAACCTAATACCAGGAGAAAAGCTTGTGAAAACTGCCAACCAAAGTGAAAATAGGTTTTCTAAAGTTATGCAGGAAGCTACAGAAAGATTTGGGGACAATACTAAGAAGTCTTTAGAAAAGAGGCAGAAAGCAAAGCTTCTCGGGTCTTCTCTCTGTTGTGGCAGGTCTGTTTCTTTGTCTGCCCTGCAGTCCTCTCTCATCTCATGAGGTTGTCATGTGCCTGGCGGCCACGATGCCCACTCTGCCCTGGCCATAGCTATGAACGTGGGACCAAACAGGGCCAGTCGGGTGTTCCTTGTGAGATTTGGTACATGAATACTGAGAAAGAAAGCATTTCTCTTCCTTTGGGATTTAAATCAAATTCAGTAGCTCTCTTCTCTACCATGTGAAAAGTTCATCCACAAAAGAAATCAGAACCGAGGTATTGCAAGATAGCAAAGCCTCCTGACGACATCCTCTGAATGGCTGAATCCACCCAGGGTTGAAACAAGCTTTCCCCCTAAATCCCCTGGCTCTGAGAGCCAAGGAATTCCTTTCTATCCTAAGAGAATTTAAATTGAAATTCTTGTATTTGTAATCAGAGGAGTCCTGAGTAATACATTAGTTGAGAAGTTTAATTGTCAGATTAGAAAAGAGAAAGCAAATATTGGGAGGAGAAAATTAAAGTCCAAGCTAGATAAGGAGGCTAAAAAAAATGTACCTTTCAAAGGATTTTGGTTCCATTCCATAAAACCAAAAGAAGGCTCAGATGACATCAGTGAACTGTAAATAGTCATCTTTGAAGAATTATGGGAACAGAGTCTTGCTGGCAGGTAGGAAAAGGGCAAATAAATGTTTCCATTTTCAAAAAGGTGAAAGAAGTTAAATTCTTTAAACTATATGCCAAAGAGATTAGATGGATCCCTAACAAAATGTTAGAGTATAAAAGGTGGGTAAATACTTAGGAAGCAAAGAGGTAATCATTAGGGACCAGCATAGGTTCATGAAGTTCAATTCAGGCTGGGATTATGTCATTTCCTTTTTGAACTACATTTACCAGAGAGATCCAGGGGAATATTCATTATGCCAAGTACTATGTGAAGCACTACCCTGATACAGTAGAGTATTATGAGTGATGGTTGCAGTCATAACTCGTTTGCTCTGTTAATTTCAATAATATCCACAATTCACTGGCAATCTACTGTGTCTCAAAATATACACATATATTTGTATATATGTGTTCATGTACTGCACACCACACACACATGTATACACATATGCACAGTATGCACAAACACACAAGCATACACACAAATGTGTGCACACATATATACACATACAATTGCTATTAACACTCTACACATGTGTGTATGCATATATACACACCTCTACACATAATGCACAAGGCATACACACATGCACATATACACCAAAGCATGTCACATATATACATACTATGTACACACATATACACCCATACACACCAAACACATTTATTCATATAGGACATATACACATGCATATCCACATACACACATATATATCCACATGTACACACACCAGAACAAAAATCTAATGTGGGCAGTAAACATCCCCATGCTACAGAGAAACCTCACTCCAGGTTTGGACAAGATTTTTCCGAGGTCACAAATCATGAATTTGAAGCTAGAATTTTCTGACTTTCTTCTCTGTCAATAATGAGTATCTCTGTTTATTGTTACACAATAAATGCTAACTAGAACAAAGGGAAAGCCAACTGAGGAGAGGCCTGAAGTACCTGGGCCTCTTCACCTTTCAAAAATTTGAATGACAGGGGTGCCTGGGTGGCCCAGTGGTTTAAGCCTCTCTCGGGTCATGATCTCAGGGTCCTGGGATCGAGCCCCACAACCGGCTCTCTGCTCAGCGGGGAACCTGCTTCCCCCGCCCCTGCCTATCTCTCTGCCTACTTGTGATCTATCTGTCAAATAAATAAATTAAATCTTTAAAAAAATCTGAATGACAATAGAGATAGCAGTACAATCAAATATGAAAATAACTCAGAAACAAATGTAATATGTTAGCAAAAGAATTGGAATCTGAGCAGGAAATGATAATAAGAAAATATCATGGAGAGTTCTCAGACACAGGCTACACAACACAAGTTTAGGAATTTTACTTGACTCTGATTTCAAGGAATTAACAGAGAGAAGTTGCAGCTAAGAAAATGAACTCACCCCTGGGCTGCATTATCAGCAGTATGAGTTCAGAGGAGAAAGGAAATTATCATTTTTAGCCCTAAATTAACACACTGACACTACCCTGAGGATACTGACTGTGGTAATGAAGAACCTAATCCTGTCCTAGAATGGATTAGAGGAAGGTGACCAGCACATTTGCTGAGAGAAGACTTACACTGTGGATGTGTGAAGAGAATTCACCATATAGTCCTCCAGAGAGCTTCTGGATGGCAAGATAGGAATTAATGGAGGGAAGTTGCTCTGAGGTAGAATTCAACACAATATAAATATGAGAGGTTCCTCTTAAGGCAGAGATTAAATGCCATGCCATGGACAGCAGTGATTAAACATTTTAGGAGACTATTCCCTCACATAAAGGTAGTGAGAATCACTGTGGAAGATATCATCTTGCTCTTAAAAAGAAACTTGAGTGGTCTCCATAGTAAATGTAGGTAGAGTGGGCAGCCAATGCCTAAATGCCCTAACAGTTCCCCAGTGATACCCATTAAACAACCCCCATGAAAGGAAATGGTTCTGTTAACAACAGAAGTCCATGGTTCTCAAGAAACTCAGATCCTGGCCTGCATGTTCCAAGATTTAAATTTAGGGATTTTTTTTTTTTTTACTTTATTTAAGCTTTATTTAAACATATGATGTAACCCCACCACCCTCACCCAACCCCTCTTCCCCCCACCCCCCTCAGTTTGTTTTATGACATTAAGAGTCTCTTTTGGTTTTTCTCCCTCCCGATCCCATCTTCTTTCATTTTTACTTTTCCTACCACCTTAACTCCCACCCCCGTTGCATCTCCACTTCCTCATATCAGGGAGATCATGTGGTAGTTGTCTTTCTCCAGTTGACTTATTTCGCTAAGCATAATACGCTCTAGTTCCATCCATGTCGTCGCAAATGGTAAGATTTCATTTCTTTTGATGGCTGCATAGTATTCCATCGTATATATATACCACTTCTTCTTTATCCATTCATCTGTTGATGGACATCTAGGTTCTTTCCATAACTTGGCTATTGTGGACATTGCTGCTATAAACATTCGGATACACGTGCCCCTTTGGATCACTACGTTTGTATCTTTAGGGTAAATACCCAGTAGTGCAATTGCTGGGTCATAAGGTAGCTCTATTTTCAATTTTTTAAGGAACCTCCATGCTGTTTTCCAGAGTGGTTGCACCAGCTTGCATTCCCACCAACAGTGTAGGAGGGTTCCCCTTTCTCCACATCCTCGCCAGCATCTGTCATTTCCTGACTTGTTCATTTTAGCCATTCTGACTGGTGTGAGGTGGTATCTCATTGTGGTTTTGATTTGTATTTCCCTGATGCCCAGTGATGTGGAGCACTTTTTCATGTGTCTGTTGGCCATCTGGATATCTTCTTTGCAGAAATGTCTGTTCATGTCCTCTGCCCATTTCTTGATTGGATTATTTGTTCTTTGGGTGTTGAGTTTGCTAAGCTCTTTGTAGATTTTAGATACTAGCCCTTTATCTGATATGTCATTTGCAAATATCTTTTCCCACTCTGTCAGTTGTCTTTTGGTTTTGTTGACTGTTTCCTTTGCTGTGCAAAAGCTTTTGATCTTGATGAAGTCCCAGTAGTTCATTTTTTCCCTTGCTTCCCTTGCCTTTGGCGTTGTTCCTAGGAAGAAGTTGCTGCGGCTGAGGTCGAAGAGGTTGCTGCCTGTGTTCTCCTCAAGGATTTTGATGGATTCCTTTCTCACGTTGAG
>RCUC01121294.1:0-24453 GCA_003697995.1 Taxidea taxus jeffersonii
TCTTCCTTAGACAACTGCTCAAGTTGAGATGGCTGTACTGGATCTGGATTTCACTGGAACAGACAGTGAAAATGGCCATCAGAGTCACCTACTGCACTACCTTCTAGGCTTCTCTCCATTTGTTTAGTCCATCGTCATCCTGAGAAAGTCTTCTTTAGATGGCAACTGGCCACAGAGCATCCCTACTACCTGCAATACACATCGCTTGTTATGTTAGTACCCACATTATACTCTTGATTTTGCCTGTTGGACCAGAAAGTCTAATGTATTTAATACCTGGCCCCCTCAAATTGCTGACCCCTGACCTAGCCCATGGGAGGTACTACAGAAACAAAGAGGAAAAGGAAGATGAACGGAAGTTGTTTTGAATTAAGAGATGTTAAATTTGGCAACAATTTATTCCATTCCATTCAGGATTTCAGTTCATAGAAGGAAAACAACTGAAGCTTAAGTAAAATATGTGACTAGAAAGCAATGGGACTGACAATTTTTCTCAACAATCGTGTGTGACAACATGTGATTGTCTTTCAAAATGGCACCCTCAGGAAGCTCTTCATGAAATTTAACAATGTTGCCATTGCACTAAAACATTTTGGCACTCTTCTTTTAGAGTTGCTCTCTGAATTTACAAGTTGCAAAAGATTATCTCAGAGAGGGATGTCATGTCAAAATTTAGAATTGAAAGGACATTTGAGATCAGCCTCATTGTTTTATAGTCACACACTTCCTTTAGCCAAAGACGTAAATTCCCAGTTAATCACCCTTCTTGTTAGTAATACTTGACTAAGTTTGACTCTTTTCTAAGTTAATTCATTATTCTAGGATGAAAGACATACTTCTCTCTAGAACAGTGAAAATAATAAACCATATGGTAGAAAACCATTTTTTAAAGAGGAAATATAAAATATTCTGAGTAAAATAAATATTTCTAGCAATAGTCAATAATTTGTTTGGTTGTAAAAATCTTGGCAAATTTTCTTTAAAAAATCATGTTATTCTATGACCAAGCAAGGTGCCTTGAGTTCCTTAATATTGGAAAGTTTTGGGACCTCTGTAACCTTTAATTACAAAATAACCAAGCCCAATTCATGCTTTTTTGAGTATTCTACATTGTCAGATAAAATACATGTTTTAAGATAAACATGTATGTATTTGTCTGAATTATAAGTCAGACTGATTTTTAATAAAGATATACAACAGGGAAATGTCATTATGATCACTCAAATTATTTTAGCAATATTTTTTCTTAGTAGAAGATAAAGACATGACTTTTCTTTTTTCCCCACCACCAGGATGGTAGCTAGATTTTTTTTTTTTTCCACAGAGATGTGCCACAGAGAGCAACCAAATATAACAACTCTCTTTCACAACCATGTGGAAGCAACTTGCTTCCTGCCATTTCTCCCTCTTGTGATATTCCGAAGTGAAAATGAAATACAGATACTATCAAACTGTGGCTATGACAGATGAAAAAAAAAAAGATACTTCTGTTTTACTGAAGTGCATTTGTTTTCCTCCTCCATTCTACAGGAAGCATCACAAACCCACAGAGTCCCTGGGAAATGGATTTTTACTGAGAGGCAGAATGCTAACTTTGCTCAAAGATGTGTAAATGCCACGTGCCCAGATGGTCCTTTTGCCTATTCATAGGAAGAGGCTCAGAAACACACATGCATCTTTCTGTGGTCAGTCACAACAGATTTGTTCTAAATAAGCCACACTGTTTTGCAAGATGGCAGGGAACTGTCAGGCTGTATTTTAAGCACAAATGTTTCTGCCAGACAGACACAGCATATACCATGTGCTTCATGAACACACACACATGCGGCATGGAGCTGAGGACAGAATACAGACCTTGTGTTGTCATTTCACAGCTCAGATCAGTAAGCCCAAGTCGTATTTCCTGAATTGACCTTCAATTCACTCAAGGATGTCATCGCAATCATCAGATATATAGATGGAGAAAGATAAGTACATAGACAGCTAGATAGATGGACAGAAAGTCCTTCTTATCCTTCACAAAATAATGTCCCTTGGCCGAGTCTGATTCTCCATATTGCTCCTGAAGGGGTCATTGCTTTCTTTGGGGGGGAGAGGAGAGGAATCTAATAGTCTCTTACCTAACTTACTTTTACTATAATTCCTTTTTTCCATTGTGAATCACTTTTCACTGATGTTTTAATAAAAGTCAACTAATAAGCAACTATTTACACGACATTTTGTATTATCAGGTGGATTATGGGTCTTAGAAATGTACCATTTAAAGTAGATATTCTAAGGTAGAAAACTGTAGTCAACAGAGATTTATTTGTACTCATCTAACTGAATTGGTGACCAGATTGGCAGAGAGCCCTAGGACTTCTAGTTCCAGGTATTATGGGACTGACCAGTATCTCCCACCAGATTTGTCCTGCCAGGCATTGTGAAGTGGCTGAACAAGCTAAATCCATGTCATAAGACATGACTAGGTATCTGGAGTGAGTACAAGTGGGCATTGCACTGGGGAAGAAGAAAAGGCTTGTTGCTTGGTGCAGTTAATAATTACTTAACTAATTAATTAATTAGCTAATTATATCTCATCTCATTCTGAACTGAATTAGCAGAAGTTGACAAAGATATATAATTGAAACTTGCTGGTGAGTCAGAGAAGAAGATGAATTAGGGTAGAAGAGAGTAAAACAAAGTTAGAAGTGAAGATAGTACCCAGAATTGCTCTAAGAGTTTTGTTAGCACTGTCTTGCAAATTTCACTTCATGCTTTCTAGCAGCCAAAGAAGAGAAATAAGATCATTTGCAAGTTCTGCAGTTTCCAACAGGTAAAAAGACACTGATTTCTTATGTGCATCCCAGTTATTTCTTATACAAAGTCTGAAAGAAATTTCTCTACTGGCCCTCATAAGGAGGACATTTTGATGTAGTAAGAAATATCTAAGGGACGCCTGGGTGGCTCAGTTGGTTAAGCAGCTGCCTTCGGCTCAGATCATGATCCCAGCATCCTGGGATCGAGTCCTACATCAGGCTCCTTGCTCAGCAGGAAGCCTGCTTCTCCCTCTGCCTCTGCCTGCCTCTCTGTCTGCCTGTGCTCGCACTCTCTCTCCCTCTAACAAATAAATAAATAAAATCTTAAAAAAAAAAAAAGAAGAAGAAGAAGAAGAAATATCTAAGAACATGCAGGTGGTAAAAATAAGTTTTGTTAGATTTTCTAAAAAGTGAACATTCTCAAATTTAACAGAGGCATAACCCTAGAGTACAGTTCAGCAAAAGCAATTCTATCTCAAACTTGAGTGGCCCATTATTGAGAGAAGGTCTGGAGGAATAGATGAGCATACCTGTTTTCGACAATCCCCATAAATATTATTTCTATGACCAAGTTTTGGTTATTTTCTAACAAAAGCCTAAAGTGTAGCTATTGTATTTGTAACTAAAGGCAGATTTATATTCACTTGATGTTTGGCAAAATTAGGGGAAGGGTTCAACCCCTTTCATAAACTTAGATGATACCAAATAGAACATTCCACATGCATACTTGAATAAGTACCGTTAATTGTCATGCCAAGATTTTCACTAGCAAACAACATCACAAGGACACATGGCCATTTGGAACTTCAGTTTCAAAAATAACTTTAACATGTTTTGACTGTTTCAAAGAAAATGTGAAATATGATCAATGAAACCATTTCTATTATGTCCTTGTAACCAACATTGTAGGATGAAAAACCAGGAATCAAAATTTGGAAATATTGGGTTTACAGGGCAGAAATTAAAATATGACATCTTAATAAATTATTTTAAAACCAATCAGGAAATTCAACAGTATATTTGCAGCCTGTAATGCTAATATCAAGCCAGGCCTAAGGCATTTCCTGGGGGATTAATGACCAGAGGGAATTAATGGCCCTTGGCTTCACCTCAGGCCATCCACTTTCCCAGCCGGTCATTAATCCTAAGAAATGTCTTGGGCCTCAATCATTACAGCTTAATTGAGATGTCATGAAAAGGGTTAAAGAAGTTTTGACTACTTTACTACATGAATACCGGCAGTGAAATGCATTTAGAATCCCTGTTTAAAAGACATGTAATTGTCTCAGATTCTTTATATTATCATAACTCTTCAAAATTGATTGGTTTTAGGTTTATGGAAAAATATGCAAATTTACAGAGGATATGACACACATTTCTCATCGTGGGAATAAAAGTAGTTCACATAGAATTCATTTGATTGAGTCTGATTACTGAACAAAATCTAATTATTTTAGATACAAGATCAGACTTTTCTAGAGATGCATATTGCAGGAAAGAAGTATTGGCATGTGTGATTGTTTGTCAGTTCGAATGTGTCATGTTAAACAATGCTTACTCACGGGGTCCAGCATTTCTAGGAAGCATTGCTACCAGGAACTACATTCAAAGAAGCAGAGCTCTCAGGAGCTACTTATTCAAAGTAAATAAAATTAGGAAAAGCTCTCCTTTCTTACTCACTGGAGATGAGTCCACAGTTAGCTTTTGTAGAGTAGGGGGAAAGACCAGCAACTTCTATCCCAGGATTTTGGAACTCTTATTCCCTAAACAAGGTCTCAAATCAACTTACAAGCATGCTTCATTTGCATAAGAGTTGATTACAAAACAAGGACAATTAGGGAATGGACAAATAGTGAGAGTAGCCCATCAGAGTAAAATAACAATTAGAAAGAATCCCAGTAGGAAAAAAAAAACAAAAAACAAAGAAAGAATCCCAGTAGGGATCCACTTTTTCAGCCAAACAGTCTTCCCTATGTAGAAGGGGGAGAAAATCACCACAAGCAGATCTTTTTTTTTTTTTTAGATTTTATTTATTTATTTGATAGAGGGAGGGATCACAAGTAGGCAGAGAGGCAGGCAGAGGGGGAGGGGGAAGGCTTCCTGCTGAGCAGAGAGCCAGATGTGGGGCTCAATCCCAGGGCCCTGAGATCATGACCTGAGCCAAAGGCAGAGGCTTAACCCACTGAGCCACCCAGGCACCCCCAAAAGCAGATCTTAAATACACATCTGGCTTTACTCCCTGGAGCTGTGATCCTGGCGGCCTGCTAAGCAGGAGGGGCCCTTTTAAATTCTGATCTTTAGTAACCAAGTGGTCCCCAAGGAGCTGTGTCAAGAGCTCAGTAGTTTGCAGACTTTTCACACCTTCTGTATTTGGTTCTCTTCTCAGGACCATGGCATACCCGTTTTGCAAGGAACAGGTATGTTCATTCTGCTATATCCTCAAAGATTAATTGAGAGTGGTGTTGTTGGTGTGTGGGTGTATTTTTGCGTGTGAGCATGTGATCAAAGAAGAATTATAGACCAATGGTTTTTCAAATTGCTCTCCACAAACCACCTACGGTAGTGGCTCCAAGTAAGTCAGTTATTTGCCCACTCACTCTTGGCATATCTGTGTTTCAGTAACACCATTTGGGAAGTTTTCAGAATTTTAAACATATGTAGTTGGATATGAGTGGTATTATTATTATTATTAATACTACTACTACTATAATTATTATTATTATTGCCTTAAACTGCTAACTTGAACCTAAAGCTGAGGACAGAGAGATGATATGTGTCCCCTGTTCTGAAGAGAGCTGCCAATAGTAGAGGTCAGCCCACTCCCTCAGGGTTTATTATTTATTGGCCTATGGGCTAATTTTGATATCTCCATCCAACTCTTAATACCCAAATTGCATACCAGACTATTAAAAAATAAAAGACAGGAAGAAGAAAATAAAAGAGGTTAGAGGAAGAGTCAGGGAGTAATCTAGGTCATCAGGAATGCTGTGATCCCCACAACTCCAAGCGAGGGGAGGACCATCCTTATGGTGATAAGGGAATTATCACCATAGAGACTGAAGGTCCCTGCTAGGCTGGTATCTCCTTCCTTTATCGGACATCTCCTTGGTCAATGAACTTGCTGATCTACTCTGAGCCTATCAGAACAAAAGCTAAAGGTGTTGGGGAGGCAGTGCAGAGAGAAAAATGATTGAGGTGTGGTAAGAACATGGGAGTTTCTTTTTGGGTTAAGGGATATTCTGAAGGAGTCAGGCTTCAGCTGTCTTGGCAGTGTCTAGGCCATGAGGGAGTTTCCGTAAGATTGTGGGGTGATTTGCTGATGGCAGGCTGCACACACCTCCACACACTTGCCTGGAGCCAGCAGGCAATGTGAGAAAAGAAAGTTTTGACTCAGATGTAAGATGAGAATTCTACACTGGTCTAACTTGGACTGTGAATACATTAAAAGGACAAGAAAACAATGGGAACTTTCCAGAATGCTTAAGTAGTGTGAAGTGAAATTCAACAATATTTTGTACTTATACCTCTGAGTGTAACAGATTGGTTACTCAAGTAATAGATCCAGGCATGCCTCATGAGGGCTTCTTCATGTGTCCTGGATGCCTATCACTCTGTAACTCACTAAGTCATCAGGTCTTGTATTAACAGAAGAGTTAGATTGTGATATCAGAAAACCAGACAATGTATTAAAAGATCTGTCTGGTACCCTTTGTTTAAAAGATTCAATTGGTAGTCTTTATTTGATCTTGCACATTTACTAGTCTACAGAAAATACAGGAATAGAATTAACTTTAGATAGAAGAAATGAAATTATCAAAGGCATTAATTAGTAATTAATATTATTAGTTATTAGTTGTCATTCATCTTGATCTTTCAGTTGCCCAAGCTAAAACATTAGTCCTTTTTAAAATATTTTCTTCTTCTGTCATCCTTCATATCCAATATATCAGTACATCCTGTGATGGCATAATCTAACTACTTTTTTCTCGACTTTCTCCATTGTTATCATTCTGGTCTAAAGCACAGGTATTTCTCTCTTGGAATATTACAAGAGACACTTAACTGGCCTCTCTGCCTTCACTTTTGCCCTCCTGCAGTGTGTTTTCATCCAACAGCAGAGCAGTCAAGAAAACCTAGTTAGATCATGACACTTCTCTTGTTAGAATTCTCTAGTGTCTTTATGTTACAGTCAAAGTAAAGGCCAAAATCCTTACAATGGCCTTCAAGATCCCACAGGATTTATATACTTGTCTCCTCATTTCTCTGACATGACTCTTATGACTCCCTTCTTGTAGTGACCTCCCACTCAAGTTCTATGTATTATGAAAACAATAGGATCTAGTATTTATTTAGCACCTACTATGTGCTAAATACATTCTAAGTACTTTCCTGATACCATACAGCTAGTAAGCAGCAGAGGTGAGATTTTTGTCTCAGGCAGACTGAGCCCAGAGCCTCAACATGCTGAATCTTTATACTATATTGCCACCAAGTAGATATCTTTGGAGATGGTGTGTGTCTAAATAGTTTCATAGCAATTAAAACCAGATTTTGGAGTTAAGTAGAACAAGGTTCATATCCTGGTTCTTCCTCTTAGCAATGTGACCTTAGAAAATCAGTTAACTTATCTGTACTTCAACTTCTTTATCTGAGAAATGAGGATAAGAATTCCCTTACAGGATTATTTCAAGGGTTAAGTAAGCATACAAAAAATACAGTCTAGTGCAATCCCAAAGAATAAATGCTCAAAGAATTGTAAATTATTTTTATACTTATTTAAATATATATTTCCAAAGAAAATTAATTTTCCCATCCTCAAGGCTCTTACAACGCTTCAAACTTAGACATTTGAGAATCCATATTAAAATGGTTTCTGCTCATATTAAAGATTTGTAGACAGTTGAATGCATCTACCACATTGCCCAACTGAAGTTCAGGAAAGAGGGGTACTTACTTTATTTGTAATTCTTCAAAGGATGTTCAAGACTATAAACTCCTCATTTTACTCATTCGCACATTTTTTCCCCTAAAATAATAGTTTGCATTAATGCTGACAAATATACTTTAAAGTTTTATCTTGATGCAAATGAAAGGTGACAAGTTATAATCTAGAATAGCAAAGTTTATAATGAAAGCAGCAACTGAGCCTTAAATAGAACATTACAAACTAAAGCTGTGTGTTTGTTTTGGGGGGGGGGTTAAAAGATTTTATTTATTCATTTGATGGAGAGAGAGAGATCACAAGTAGGCAGAGAGGCAGGCAGAGAGAGAGAGGGAAGCAGGCTTCTTGCTGAACAGAGAGCCCGATGTGGGGCTCAATCCCAGGGCCCTGAGATCATGACCTGAGCCAAAGGCAGAGGCTTAACCCACTGAGTCACCCAGGCGCCCCTCAAATCTGTGGTTTACTTAGAGAGGACAAAAGTGGTTAAGGGGGCTACACAGGAGGCCAGTGTGGGTCTTTGCAACTGAATGTTATGATTACAGCTCAACATTTGTCAAGTTAGAGTCAATGGGAACTAGTTTACCATCATAAAACATGATCTTCAAGAGATCAAAATAGGCTGTTTTTGTTTTTGTTTGTAGAACCTCTATAATTTTCATATGGTATCAATACTAGAGTTTTCTTTTAGTTCATATTTGTTGTACTACTTTGCCAAAAAACACAATTTCAGATTTGTAGATGGTCCTTTGCCTACTTTGAAATCTCTATCTATAGACCTTGAACACATTGTAGGTCCAAAGGAATACTTGTGGATTAGATAGTTGGCTCATTAATTGATGATATAATGTTTTTCACAAATGTTAGAGTTTCTGTCTCTATATGTCTAATAATCCCCTCTACACACACACACCTGTACCACTGGTTTAAGTCCGCAACATATATTAGCCTATAATAACATTTAATTTACATAAAAGTTTGTGGAGTAGGCAATAATATTATTTCACTTTTATCATCCATCATTGAAAAATTAATTTCATTTTTTAAATGAAGATATGAAGGCAGAGGGGAAGTCAGTGATATGTCTATGTCACACAGCCAATGTATGTCTAAGTTGAGATTTGAATCTTCAGAGTCTGGCACCAGAGACCACATCCTAACTGGCACATCATGATGGCAAGGCAGCAAAGAAGCACATGTGTTATCATAGCCAAATATCAGGACCGATATGTACCTTGACAAATATGTCATTGAAGCATCTATTAATATTGCAAATGCCTGCTGTCATAAATGTATGGCTCATTGCTGATGATGCCTTTTAATTCTTTGCTTTGTGTCAACACAGTCCCTAGGTTTGCCCCATGTGATCCCCTCTGCTGAACTATTTTTATATTCCTTCCCATCCCCAGTAATTCCTAGAAGTCACTTTAGCATTAAAGCTGCTCTTCATTTTATCACATGACTTGATGATATCTGACTATTATAAATTTTTGTTTCCTTCACTGTTCTTTGTGAAAGCATAGTTACATAGGGTTATATCTTATACAGTTATCAAGTTATATTTACTAAACACCGGCATTACTTATAGCTATTATTCAAATCTTTAAGGATTTGAAGGGATTATCCAACTCTCTGAAGGGCCTGAAATCCCATTTGCTTAAAATGTAGCAATGGGATGTATTTCCATGGTGCCATTCTTTGAGAGCTCTGTAACCCATGCCAGTGATCCTTAAACTATTCCTGCTTAGTATGACTAGTAATAGACACTTTTGTTTCTGTACAACAGAGATAATGAGGCAAAGAAAAGGAAATATCCTTTCTTACACAGGTTGCCCCCACTTTTCGATTGTAGACCATGTCTGCCTTTTGTAAGCTGAAAAGGTGTAAAAGGAAGAAGCAATTATTGTTCATTTACATGGAATAATGACAATGAGCATTCGTAGACCCAAAAAATAACCTCTCTTGGGTTTTTCTGATACCTCCGGACACATCTTGCTAACAGATGCCCAAAACAAATGGAGATAAAGCATGGATGCTTCCAGACACAGTTCAAAGCTACCGTGGTCTGCAGCTGAGATTCTGAGGGTAGTCCTGGAGAAGGACTTTGGAGGGGTCACTGTCACAGCTCATTGTCTCTGTAATGCAATGTTTCTATTTTCTCTTTTCTCCTTTTTTTTTTTTTTTAAGGAATAATCCTTTTTGGATTTCTTTTGGTTAGCAAAAACAGGTATTAAAGTAAATCTTTAAAGTTTCATGACTCAAATTGCCAAATAGCTGAGGACACCTGTAGTTATTTTATTCTTCAACTACTCATTTTATTATGAGCAATGAGAAAATATGTCATCATAAAAATAGGTCATATTGATTAATATTTTAGAAAATTACATAGTATTTTACTAATGTTTTAGAAAGTTACATAAAGAAGACTATCATGTCATAAGATAGCTGCTCCACAGCTATCTTTGGGCAGACAAGAATGGAGAGGTCTAGAGACAATGCTCCTATAAACAAGACCAGCTTGACTGCTGTGACTTAGAAGGTCCAATCTTTTTCCCTAGTGACACAAGCATTTTGATTAACATCCTCCATTTCTTTAGAATAATAATGCCTGATTATTGTTGATGGGAGCTTTTTAAAGCTAACTTTATAGTGGCACACAATTAAATGTCATCTTTACTAATCCACAGTCTTTTAATCCCTTTCCGGGTGTCCACTGCATTTACTCTTAACAAGGGCTAAAATGGGTTAGATCAATAGAACCTTCCTTAGAAACTACTCCATTTAACACAGCAACTCTTAAATGACAAAATAGCTGGTTGAAAAGTGAAAAACCCCTACTCTCAATCAACTGTTTTATTTAGGTGATTTCAAATAACTTGTTGTGTTGGTTGATTAACTGTTTTCTTCCTCAAAGTAAGAGGAAGTATAACTAGAATAAAGTATTAGCTCAGTTCAAGTCGGGTTTAGAATTTTTTGAGTAGGAACATACATAGTATTCTAATTTGTGCAAGTCATCTAGTCATCTATTTGTTCTCAAGCTCACACAGATGAATAGTTGGGCTCCGTTTGCTTAGTTGGTATAACAAATTTTGCAGTTTTGGGGTTTTGATTTGCAATTTTAGTCTTCTCCACTCATTGGACTTGGCCAGATTGCTCTTGACATTTTATCTTCTTTTCTTCACTTCTTATGATTTGTAATATTTTCATTTGCTTATTTTTTCACTATATTCATAGGAAACTTGAATAGACATTAAGATTTTGTTGTTGTTTTTACTGGCATTACTGTGCAAACTTGGTATTTTGTTTTTCTCTTTTTTCTATTTTATTCAGAAGCAGATGTTTGGTGTTAATGATTTTTAAAAAAGCAATTCTAACTTAAAGGAGTATTTTATTTTATTTTTATTTTTTTAAAGATTTACTTACCCATTTGAGTGGGGGAGGGGCAGAGCGAGAGGATCTTCAAGCAGACGTCCCACTGAGCTTGAGACCCAACTTGGGGCTCGAGACCCTACTTGGGGCTTGATCCCACCACCTATGAGATCATGACCCGAGCTGAAACCAAGAGTCAGATGCTTAACTGACTGAGCCACCTACGTGTCCCAGGAGTGTTTTTTTTTTTAATATAAAATATTAAAAAAAAATGAAGTAGAATAGGCTGTTTAACCCTTTCTAACATTTCTCAGTTATAGACTCTTTTTATCTATGGAAATTTACATATCAAAAGTTATTGCTTTAGATAATATTGTTCCTTCTTATTTAACCAAGGACAATTTGGTGGATCAGAATGCTTAATTCTGATAGGTAAGCATGTTAGTTTCTTTCTGTGTTCCTGTTGTTTAAAGAAAGTCCTCCTGAAAAAAAATATATAGTGGAAAAAAGATGGTCTCTTCAATAAATGGTGCTGGGAAAATTGGACAGCTATATATGGAAGAATGAAACATCTTTTACACCATACACAAAGATAAACTTGAAATGGGTAAAAGACCTCATGTGAGGCAAGAATCCATCAAAATCCTAGAAGAGAACATAGGCAGTAACCCCTTCTACATCAGCCATAGCAATTTCTTTCAAGACGTCTCCAAAGACAAAGGAAACGAAACGAAAATGAACTTTTGGGACTTCGTCAAGATCAAAAGCTTCTACACAGCAAAGAAAACAGTCAACAAAACAAAAAGGCAACCCACAGAATGGGAGAAGATATTCACAAATGACACTACAGACAAAGGGCTGATATCTAAAATCCATAAAGAACTCCTCAAACTCAACACTCAAAAAACAGATAATAACATCAAATAATGGTCAGAAGACCTGAACAGACACTTCTCCAAAGAAGACATACAAATGGCCAACAGGCACATGAAAAAATGTTCATCATCATTAGCTATCAGGGAGATTCAAATCAAAACCACATTGGGATACCACCTTACATCAGTTAGAATGGCCAAAATTAACAAGACAGTAAACAAGTGTTGGAGAGGATGTGGAGAAGGGCAACCCTCTTATACTATTGGTGAGAATGCAAGTTGGTGTAGCCACTTTGGAAAACAGTGTGGAGATTCCTCAAGAAATTAAAAATAGAGCTTCCCTATGACCCTGCAATTGCACTACTGGGTATTTACCCCAAAGATAAAGATGTAGTGAAAAGAAGGGCCATCTGTACCCTAATGTTCATAGCAGCAACGGCCACAGTTGCCAAACTGGAAAGAGCCAAGATGCCCTTCAACGGATGAATGGATAAAGAAGATATGGTTTATATATACAATGGAATATTATGCCTCCATCAGAAAGGATGAATACCCAACTTTTGTATCAACATGGATGGGACTGGAAGAGATTATGCTGAGTGAAATAAGTCAAACAGAGAGAGTCAATTATCGTATGGTTTCACTTACTTGTGGAGCATAAGGAATAACACAAAGGACATTAGGTGAAGGAGAGGAGAAGTGAGTTGGGGAAAATTAGAGGGGGAGACAAACCATGAGACACTATGGACTCTGAGAAAAAAACTGAGAGTTTTAGAGGGGAGAGGAGTGGGAGATTGTGTGAATCTGGTGGTGGGTATTAAGGAGGACATGTATTACATGGAGCACTGGGTGTGGTGCATAAACAAAGAATCTTGGAACACTGAAAAAATAAGTTTAAAATACTAGTTTTAAAAAGAAAAGAAAGTTTGCTGAGAGAATGGACCCTAAAAAAAAAAAAAAAAGAAAAAAAAGAAAGTCCTCCTGAACTATTCTTTAATTCTATAGTCCTGCAAGCTCATTGAATATGTTGAAGTGCACAAGCATTTTGTAGTTTATCTTGGCTTATTATTATTTGATAAGAGTAATTAAAAGAAAAATAAATAACATAATTCAAATAAATATATATATGATTCATAAGTAATCTTTGTGTCAAAATTTGAAGTTCTTCTCAAATGAGGACAATGATCTCAACCAAATTATTTGCCAGATCATTTAACAATGAAATAGCCAGGAGAAATTATATTTACATATATTTATACAGAAATGTATTTTTAAAGGCACATATTAAAACTTGTGTATCTTCAGCAGCAGGGTGGCACACAATGGCATATTCATGAGTCCTCACAATGACGAAATCATGGAATTTTATCCTTCCTTCAGCCAAGTAGCAAAACTTGCTGGTCTATATGTACTAGTTTAACTTAAACACCATACACCACATATATACATTAATTCAGACTCTAGCCATAAGTACCTAAATCTCCCAAGGCTTGGCAAAATATAACAATCAGTAGAAAAAACTCACAGAGATCAAGAAGCTTGAGTGAGAGTTGGCATTCTTGGAACAGGACAAGAGTGTAAACCATAGTTTTCTTTAGACGTTAAAATTAAATCCCTGAGAATAAGACATTCCTATGGCAAAGGATTAGTGTTGTATGTAATCACTAACTTTTTTTCTACATTGACAGTAGTATAAATATGTTACTTATACAGCTGATTGAAATATTTAAAGCTATCAAGATACTGTCTCTTTATGTGACAAGGAAAAGCCTATCGCAATCTTTCAAGGTTTAAGGGAAATTTAAGGAGAGTTTACATTGCTTTTTCCCATTATAAATTTTTTTATTTAAAAGTGAACACCAGAATGACAGCTCAAACCAACCAATATATTAACCCTTTATACTAAACCAAAGAGTAATAAAATATCCTCCACATATTTTTTTTTAAATTTTTAAAGATGTTACTTATTTATTTGAGAGAGAAATTGAGCGAGCAAGAGAGAGGACACAAGCAGGAGGAGCAGCAGAGGCAGAGGGAGAAGATTGAGCCCCATATGGGGCTCAATCCCAGGATCCTGAGATCATGACCTGAGCTGAAGGCAGAAGCTTAACCAACTGAACTACCCAGGCACCCAAAATGTCTTCTACTTAAATACAAATAAGATTTCATATCTACCCACAGGATTTTTGGCCAAGAAGCCAAGGGAATTAGCATGGTTCTTTGTGTTCATATGAAGGTGAAGAAGGTGGAACAAATGTAAACCACAGGTGGCCTAGAACATGGACATTCTGTGCTGCAATGGTTCATTCAACAATAATTCAGCATTAACATTTCAACATCAACAAATGTGATTACCAAAATTCTACGGGCAACATTACGATGTTTCTTTTTTATATTATTCAGGTTTCAGGAAAATCTACAGCAAAGGTACAATTTTAGTTGCTGATAATAACAAATATTTATAAACCTTCCAAATTCTTGACATTAGAATTTTATAAAGAAGAAATAGTAAGTCCAATCCTATCTGTTTGTTGTGTTTAGCTGAGTTTGAGTGCAGTGCTGTCCTGGGCTTCACAGAAGTTAGACGAGAATGTAGGACTTGACCCCTTTATACAAGAACTTGTTGTTTCCCAGGAGCTTAGAGAGTCTTCCTGTCCAAAGGAAATGGCCTCAACTAAGTGGAGCACTTTTACTGTCTTCTCTTATATGCAATTTTTTTTTTTTTAGATTTTATTTATTTGATGGACAGATTACAAGTAGACAGAGGGGCAGGCAGAGAGAGAGGAAGGGAAGCAGTCTCCCTGCTGAGCAGAGAGCCTGATGCTGGGCTCCATCCCATGACCCTGGGATTGTGACCTGAGCAGAAGGCAGGGGCTTTAACCTGGGAGTCACCCAGGTGCCCCCGTCTTATATGCAATTTTTTTCTGATTATGAAAGTACTACTGCTATCATTTTGGAAGATGCTTTCTTCTTTCCTCTTCATTCTTTTTCACTTGCCTGTTTTCTTCTTTTTCCTTCTCAGCCACCTGTTCTCCCTCCTTTCCTCTTCCTTTACCTCTGTATAATGTTCTCCTGTTTTCAGTTAACTTCCTGGAACATTTCCAAAATTTTGTTTACATGTTTTGTTTTGATTTCCTTTTCTTTTCTTTCTTTTTTCTTTTTTTTTTTCCTGGAGTATTTTAAAATGTTGCATAATAGTCTATGAGGTAACTAATTTACCTCGTTCCAGGTACCCAAAACATCTTTTCAGTAGCAATGGCAAAACTTTGTGATCCTGGGGTAGCATATCAGTGACAGACACTATTCTGGATTAAGAATCTTCAGGGATTTTTGTGATCATATGATGATTGCTAGACTGTGGGAATTAGGCTATGGATAGCTCCTAGTTCATTCTCAACTAAAGGGCATACCATAGCTCTATCTCAAAGAGAGACAATCTCAACCTTTTTCAAGCCAAATAGATATGTCCCAAAAGTCATTGAAAGAAGGTTGAGATTGTCTTTGAACATACAAATAATTTCATTGAGTCAAAGAATAAAGTGATTTCTGCCATTACACTGAAGTCAAACTTGATTAGAACAGTATGTATGGATTTTGAGTAGCCAGCTTTGGCCATAGTGATTGTTATACTACAGTATTTTAGCTTTAAATCCATACATTTGTACTGTGTTTTTTGACACTGAAGTTGACCTCAGGTATCCTTTACCAGTTGCTCCCCATGATGTTTTGCCGAAAAAGAAGCACTAGAGAGAATCCTGAAGGCTGAATGAGTTAAAAAGGACTTGCTCTTTCCTGTTTGCATCCAAATCCAGTCAGGTGAGAGCTCTTTATCCTGGCAGTGACAACTGATCCCACAAGTAGCAGTTGATTGCAGTTTGCAATTTTTCCATGCTATTTAAAATCAGTCTTATTACATTCCTCTCAGAAAACTCGGAATCAGCCTGACTCTGCTTCTTCCTCAGAAATGTAAGTCCCAGCTCCACAGGCTCTCCTCCAAGCCTCTGAGCTTTAATGATCCCCTCTGTTCACCCGACCTCTGTTTAAGAGCACAAAGTGTTCCCCTTTTGCCTTTTAAACTTCTAATCGCCAGTTAGCAATTCTGTGTAATTTTCTTCTGGTAAGATAACTGATGTAGTTTCTTTCTCCTCAAAGACCCCTGGCCTATTCAGTGGTAGTTGAAGATTTAAAAAAAATAACTATATATATATATATATGTATATGTATGTTTATATATGTATATACACGTATATACATATGTGTGTACGTGTACATACATACATATACATATATACATATATGCATGTATATGTATACGTGCATATATATGCACACATATATACATATCATATATACATATACATATATATACATATATATATATGGTATGACTCAAGGTATATGCATTAAAGAAGAGACAGGGGCTAAGAGACAAAATCTAGGGGACAGAGGACGATTTGCCTGTGATCCAAGAGGTAAGAACTGAGCTAGTATAGCAAGAGTTGAGAAAGAAAGTCAAGGAGTCATCAATGGAGCCATGTGGCAGAACATTCAACTAGGTTAAGAATAAAAATATTTTCTGGAAATCTATCTCCTGATGACTCTATTTACAATAAAGGCAGAGCAGAATGGAGCTCTTCTGTTGGAAGGATAAGCTTTAGAAATTCTTAGTCATTTGTGTTTGGTAGTCCTGGGTAGGGAGCACCAGATGGTCAGTGATAATGAAGACAGAGGCAGTAAGAAAGGCAATATTCACATTAGGTCAGCCCACCCAGTGAGTGCCTGATGGTAGGAACTACGTCCAAGGTTGTTCAGTATGTTATTTTGTTCTAAATTCATTGTATCTAAATTCATTATGCTTCACTGCATGGCAGTATGAAGGGAATTTTAAAAAATGGGCCAAGATTCCCATTCCATACAAGTGTTTAGCATTCTTTCATGAGAAGAATGAATATCTATTTGACTCTCTCCATCCCAGAATACCAAGGAGAACAAAAAGAGCTGTGGTTTTAATTAATCATCTCAACTCAAGTTCAACATTGAAGTTGATGGTTTAGACTCCTATAACACAGTAAAGCATACCTTGGCAGAACTGAAAAACACTGAACTTCTGCACAGCAACTGAACCTCTCCACAGCTGCGAACTGGATAATCATTTCACCTTTTTGACAATCATAATTGAGTCCCTTCAATGAAAGAATTTATTAATCTAAAGTGCAAAGTAAACTAATTGCCATTAGGTCTCACTGCTAATGAGGTATTTTGCTATATCATAAAGAAGTAATATAAAAAACGATATAATTTTTTGTGTTCTTTTTGGAAAAGGATATAATTTTAGTTTGTATTGTAGGCAATGTGATTAAAATTTTAACATATTTTCATATAAGCAATAAGTTTTATGGATGATGTTTCTTTTAAAATGATTTCATTTTGGAGGTTCAGATTTCCTCAGAGTCCAATTGGATTCAACTCCCTATCTTAATTATCAAACACCTAAACAATCTATCATTCCTAATTCTATAACTTATGAAACTGACATTTGATGCCAAAACTTTCATGTATGTTATTTGCATTAATTCTCATAACAGTGTGGCAAGAGAATAATTATTGGTTATTTCTGTCCAAAGATAGACATTGGATTATAACTCAGTGTGACTCTAAAATTTATGTGCTTTCTACTATACAAGCTGCTTCCCTCTAATATATGATAGCTTCCACTTGTTTTGGGGAGAATATAGGGAATTGGAAATGAGAAACTGATAGAGTACAGATGCTACAATACAGGTTCCAGAGGAGCTCAGAGACTTTATAAGGTTTCTGAGATAGTCGTAAAACTGACCTCAACTCAGATCTGCCGATTCCTGATACATCATATGGCTAGATCTGAACTTCGTCCAATACGTTCATAACCATGATCTGAACGCTACTGCCTTGCAATAAAGAGCTGCTGAGTTCCTTGACTGTATCTAATTTTATTCCAGCCTACAGTCTAAAAAGCACCACATTTTAATATGGGATTGAACAACACAATAGACATACTTGTTATCGATATATATCAGTGGAATTATATATTGTATATATATAGTATATATATCCTGAGTATGTGTGTGTATATACATACACATACACCCATATATGAAAGGAAATATATATATTTGGAAATATACATACACACACACACATATAGGAAACTGTCAGTTTGCATGAAGGTTCAGATGCAGTTAGAAATAATTCCTTTTATCATTATTTCTCTTAGAAGATCTAGAGAAATTCCATTATATATGTACAAGAAGACTAAAAGCCCCTTCCCTTCAGATAAAGCCTGGGAGAAGAAAAAGTTGCTAATACAGAGATCCATCAGACTGTATAAATAATATCTCAACTTCACCTTGTCTGTGTTGTCCTGGAGCTGAGTTTGTGGATATTTGGGATGGAGAGATTGAATTTCTCTGATATTCAAATATGGGAGGGATATTTTTTAATTGCTTACTTTTGTTGTCATGGTTATTGGCCTGAAAAGGGAGAAGAGAATGTGGATGTTGGGAGTGGCTGGGTACATCAGAAAAGCCCAAGGCTTTAAAAAAGCAAGGTATCTACTGTTTAAATTTATTTGTTTTCATTTTTATATGTAAATTCCTTTCATCTCCCCAAATGTTGTGGAAAACTTGAGACACAGAAAAAGATATGGAAATTTTGGAGAAAGGTAGACATGAAAATCTAGGAGAGAACAGTTCCTTTTCTCTTTTTAAAAATATTTGTGAGAAATAAAGAACAGTCATATCTGAATATCTAATAAGAGATGAGTGAGGAGAATGTAAGAACACCTGGAATTCACAGATATTTAAAAAAAGTGTGACTCCACTTAAAATCTGGGTTATATATATAGGTACTCAATGAATATTTTTGAAGAGTCGTCATGTGTTACATTTATTGAACATGTCTTATACTCTAGGCACAGTTCTAAGTATACTGTACATATTCATTAAATTCACACAATAATCCTTAAAAGTAGGTGCTCTTATTCTCATAACTTTACAGATGAGGATAGTGGGACTACAATATTAAACAATTTAACCAAGGTTGCATAGTTGAAATAGCTTATAAGTGGCAGAACACTAGGTATGTGGCTAAAATAAAAAGACAATACAGAGAAATATACAAAAGTCCATTCTAGAAGGGTCAACAAATTTAAATAAATGATAATCATTTCATCTTAATAAAATATCCTTCAGGTACTGAATACCTAAAAGGAAAACTATAGCTATATGCCATATATTTCTCAATCCTATGAACATAGCTTTTAGAAAATGCCTATGAACATAGCTTTTAGAAAATGCTGACTTAATCTAACAGATTTATTGGAGGATTAAGAGCAAATTCATGTGTCCATTATTGGCATGAGCACACTCAAAGGCTCCACACCTTGTGAGTCTGTGTAGAAGGTTTAGTGAGAGATCCCTCAGGAGATCAACCTTGACAAACCAGAGTAGGAACGCTTAAGGTTGATGTTCTTGCCAGTGTGAGATTCTCTAGCCATTTTGGAAAATCTGTATTCAGTTGTATTCAAAGTAATGTTATTACATATTCTGTATCTTGCCTACAATATTTACAGAGTTGTATCTTTTTGATCCTTGAGGGCTAAAATTTAGAGGAAAGAAAAAGTAATCAGTACACAAACCCACTGTAGGGTCTACGCTTCTTTGAGGGGGACTAAGACTTCAAACACCCATTTTGTTGCCATGGCAGTTATTGTTTCTAAGTCATCCATTGACAACCTGTGATTTGTGATCACTGACATAATCCATTAGTGTGAATTTAACACTGCATGCATATATTTGGTTTCACATAAGGTCAACTGGGTGACTTTGGTGGATGAAATAAATGACCATTTCATTGAGCAACATACCCCTGAGAACATCAACCTGATTCTATTTCTATATTCCTTCCACTCCCAACACTTTCCTAAATTCTCACTGACTCACAAACTGCCTTTTATTTTACCATGGCTTGATAAAACCTTAATATATCTTTCATTCACTTACTACTTTCTTTCAAGTCATTTTTGAAGACTACTTTACTGTTACTATACATTTATAATTACAGAGTTCTTCCATATCTTGAATGAAAGTTTATCTCTGTCCATTAATCAGCACTAGTTCTGTTCTTTGAAGCAGTCCAGATAGCATGGACTATTCCCTTTTTCACACAGTTTTCAAACAATCTTTTGAATGGTTGAAGTCATATATTGTGTCAATCACTCTAGTTTTTCTTTTCTGTAGGCTAAAATACACAGCTCTTTCAGCCATTTTCTTCTTTGATGCAATTTACTAGAACATAAACTGTCTTATTTAATTTATTCTCAACATTTGGTTATTCTTTGATGTTTTTCTTCTAGTGTAAAGTCCAGGAAAGTACACATACCTTCAAGCATGACCTCCTTACTGATGTCATGTGTGTTAGGATTATTACCTCACTTGACATGGATATTATATGCTTACTGACATAGTCACATAGCCTAAAACTTCATGATTTGTTCTGATATTTTTTTTTGTAACAATCTAATCACATTATTGATTATCACTGAGATTCTTCTTCACAAAAACTCTGGATCTTGTATATGATGCTTTTACAAGACAGTCAACTCTCATTCTTGTGAACATTTTTTTAAAAATGTAGACAATGGATTTAATATTAGTTCTTCTTAAATTCCATTGGTCAATTTTAATCCATTGTTCTGGATTGAGATAGCATCGGAAGATTGTGAAAAGCAATTTTGGGTGAGATAATTCCCATGTTGGAATTCCAGCCTAGCAAGAGGGATGAGATGTCTTGAAATTTCATGAAAATTGTGGGTACCCATCAAAGACAGCCAAAAGACTTCATCTTGGGATTTAGAACCATCTCCCATCCCATTGGCATCCTACCAAGATTAAAACCAAGTAACCACAGGACCTCCAGGGGAGATAGAATTTGGAGGCTGAGTACTATCAGTTAGAGTAAAGGACAAAACCTATATAATATCAACAGTTTCAGAAAATGAATTTGACAAAATCTAACACTCTTACATGATGAAAACACATTTGTTAGACTAGAAATAGAGGACAACTTCTTCAGCTCCATAAAGGGCAACTACAGAAAGCTCATGGCTAACATTATACCTAATGCTGAAAGACTGAAGCTTTCTCCTTAAGATCAGGAATAAGAAGAGGATGCCCAATCTCCCCACTTCTATTCATTATTGTGCTAGAAGTTCTAGCTAGTGCAATTGAGCAAGAAAATTAAATAAAAGTAGTCCAAATTGGAAAGGAAATAAAATTATCTCTATTTGCAAACGAAGTGAACTCGCATATAGAAAATCCTATGGAATCGACAGGAAAACTATTATAGCTATACCTGAATTCAGCAACCTGGCAGGATATAAAACTCAATATACAAAAATCAGTTGTGTTTCTATACACTGACAATGAACAATCTGAAAATGAAATCATTCCAATTGCAATAGCATCAAAAATAAATTCTCAGGAATAAACTTAACAACAGCAACAAAAAAAGTGTATGACTTGAACACACCAAAACTACCAAACATCATTCTAAAAAATTAAAAGGGACCTAAAAAAATACAAAGACCGCTGTATAAATGGACTGGAAGCCTTAAGATAGCAATATTCTCCAAATTGAGCTACAAATACAATGCATCCCCTATCTAAGTCTCAGCTGCCTTTTTTTTTCTTTTGAAGAAATTGACAAGTAGATTCTAAAAATGATATAGGAATGCAAGACACTCATACTAGTCAAAACAGTCTTAAAAAAGAACAGAGTTGGAGGATTCACATTTCCAATTTTAAAACTTACCACAATCCTACAGAAATCAGGATTGTATGATATTGGCCTAAGGATAGATGTATAAACCAATTGAATAAGTGTGAGAGTAGAAACAAACCCAACTAGCAAGAGTTAATTGATTTCTGACAATGGCAATAAGATAATTCAATGGAAGAAAAAATATCTTTTCAACAAATGGTACTGGGAAAACTCAATAACCACATGAAAAAGAATAAAGCTGGATCACACACCCAAAATAAGATTAACTCAAAATGGATTAAATACCTAAATTTAAGTGAACCTATAAATTTAAAGAACCTATGAAATTCTTAAAAGAAAATGTGGGTGCAGGGTGCCTGAGTGGTTCAGTTGGCTACGTGTCTGACTCTTGATTTCATTTCAGGTCTCTATCTCCGTGTTGTGAGCTTGAACTCTGCCCTGGGCATGGAACCTGCTTAAGATTCTCTCTCCTTCTTTAAAAAAAAAAATAATAAAGAAAATATAGGTGCAAATCTTTATGATTGTAATGGGCATTTTTTTTTTTTTTAGCTATCACACTAATAGCACAAACAAAGAAAAACTAGGTTAAACTGGATTTCATCAAAATCAGACCAATTTTGTGCTTCAGAGACACTATCAAAAAGAAGATTACCCACAAAATGGGAGAAGTTGTTTGTCAATCATATATAAGGATCTTATATGTAAACTATATAAAGAACTATTACAATTAATGATTTAGTATTTGTATATGTTGCAAAATGAGGAAGATTTATACATTTTGGTGTTCATACTTCCTAAATGTGAGTAAAAAAGCTAGAACAAAGAGTAAATTTCACCCAAATTGCATAAAAGAAAAAAAAAATAGCAAAAGCAAAAAGTAGAAAATAGAAGAAGAGTACAGAAAATTAACCAAACTCAAAGTTGGTTCTTTGAAAAAGTTACTAAAATTGATTATACTTAGATAAAACTAATTAAGAGAACCACCAATGTCAGAAATGAAAAAAGAAAAATATTACTATAGGTCCTACAGACAATAAAATAATAAAGGTGATTTTTTTAAAAAGATTTTATTTATTTATTTGTTAGAGAGAGAGAGAGCACAGGCAGACAGAGTGGCAGGCAGAGGCAGAGGGAGAAGCAGGTTCCCTGCCAAGCAAGGAGCCCGATGTGGGACTCGATCCCAGGACACTGAGATCATGACCTGAGCCGAAGGCAGCTGCTTAACCAACTGAGCCACCCAGGCATCCCTAAAGGTGATATTTTTAATATCTTTATGTCAAATGAAATAATTATGCAGAAATGGGAAATTTCTTATAAAGCATTAATTTTAAAAAATGACACAGTAGAAATAGAAAATCAGAGTAGCTATATGTCAATTGAAAAATTTGAATTAAAAAAAAAAATCTAGGCATCTGGGTAGCTCAGTTAGTTAGTTAATCGTCTGCTGTAGGCTCAGGTCATGATTCCAGGCTCCTGGGATCAAGCCCCGATTCAGACTTCCTGCTCAAGGGGACACTGCTTCTCTCTCTCCCTCTGCCCTTCTCCCCAGCCAGTCCTCACCCACCACCCCCATTCTTGCTTGCTCTCTCTCTCTCATGCTCTCTGTCTCTCAAATAAACAAATAAATAAAATCTAAAATAAAACACAACAAAAACTCCTGCATAAAGAAATTCCAGAGCAAGATGACTTTACAGGTAAATTCTATCTAAATTTTAAAGAAGGAATTATAATGATCTTTCACAAACTCTTTCAGAAAATAGAGAAAAAATGAATTCTTCCTTTATTTTATGAAACCAGCATAACCCTAACACCAAACCTACAAGACAATACCAGATAATTAGTGACCAATATTCTTCAAGGATATAGATACAAAATTCCTCAACAAAATATTGGCAAATTCAATTCAACAATATATAAAAAGAAAGGAATATATGGTGACCATATAAGTGTATCCCATACATTCAAAATTGGTGTAATATTTCATAATCATTCAAAATAATAAAATCATGCCATTAGATGTAGAAAAAGCATTTAATAGTGTCAAAATAATGAAATAAATACCCTTAGGAACTGAGAAGTAGAAAACAACTTTCTCAATCCAAAAGGCATCTATTAAAACCTATAAATAAATCATCATACTTAAAGTTCCTAAGATCAGGAACAGAGCAAGAGTATTAGTTTTACACTTTCTATTCAATATGTACTAGAGGTCAAGTACAATAAAGCTTAAAAAAAAAGAGGAAAAAAAGCTTAAACCAAGGAAAGGCAAAATATGTCTCTCTTTGCAGATGACATGACTGTCTATGTAGGAAATCCTAAGTAATCTACAAAAAACTATTAGAAATAATCAATGAATGTATCGAGATCACAAAATGTAGCATCAATAAACAAATTCAATTGTATGTATCAGCAAACAATTGGAAAATGAAATTTAAAAAGCAGACACTGGAAAATAGCATCAAAAATGTAGAATACTGGGACGCCTGGGTGGCTCAGTTGGTTAAGCGGCTGCCTTCGGCTCAGGTCATGATCCCAGCGTCCTGGGATCGAGTCCCACATCGGGCTCCTTGCTCGGCGGGGAGCCTCCTTCTCCCTCTGCCTCTCTGCCTGTGCTCACTCTCTCTCTCTAACTAATAAATAAATAAAATCTTTT